>JZLH01S0021073.1:31866-47171 GCA_001188425.1 Eucidaris tribuloides | reverse complement strand
GACAAATCGCTAACAATTATTTTTGCCGAAATAAGGAGCTAAATATTAGCGCTATTAATGTCCACGCGTCAAAAACAAACGGCTGACTTTTATATAGGTCAAAAAAATCGCCCCCATAAATTAAGAATAGCCCCAAGAAATTCGAAAATAGCCCCAAGGCTCATTTAAAAATCGCCCTTAGAAAATAAAAATTAATTCCTACCCTGGTCTTGTGTGTTTGACTGTACGATTTACAGGAACCGGAAGTATACATCCCAAGAGCGATCGATCAGATATCGGTATCGCGAGGTGATATCGCCTGATATCAGCTATATGCGATAGGGAGAATTGTTTGTTTTTTGGGTTTTTTTGGTACTGATGGTGGAACTTCACACTAAAATGTATTATTTAAATTACATTGCTAGGACGTCAATTATTATAGCCATTCATTTTAGCTTCATTTTTCTGATTCTTTTCCTTTTAAGCTCTTGTTGGTTTTGTTTTTCTTTCTTTTGTCTTTTTCTCATTGTCTCTCCTATCTCCTTCTCCTCTTCATGCTTTATTTCCTTTTTCTCCCTTTTCTTCTTCTTTTCTTCTTCTTTTCTTTGTTTTTCTTTTCTTTTTCCTTTCCTTTTTCCTTTTCTTCACTTGTTTTTTTCTCTTCCTTCTTAATTCTTGTTTCTTTTCGTTCTTTTCTTGTTCTTTTTTTCCTTCTCCTCCCCCTACTGAGTTCATAAACCAGTCCAAGGAATGAAACGTAGTTTTTAATAAGGCAATCACTGGAAAGGTATTAACTTATTGTGTACAATTCAGGTAAGTACTGTGAAAAATAACCCCCAAATAAAATTTTAAAAAAAGTTAGTGTGGAGCCCTGGTTATGGTCTTTATGGACTGTAAAATTTGTTGTTCTCAGTCCAGCAGTGCTTGTCATATTATCAGTGGAGATAATAAATGTTACCTGCGTACATACAACATACTTTACATTTTACATTTCTTCAAGTTACGAAACTGCTATACAAAAATTGGCAATTGCTATACAATAAAGATTTTGATTAGCAGTTTTGCTATACAAAAATTATTCCTTAACGCATGCCCTGCACTGCAGTCAATGCAGTCTGGAACTGGAATGGTTGCTCAGTGATTTTTCACTTTGTAAAAGCATTTTATGATCATTATTTTTTGGAGCTTCTTTCTTACTGTATACATGTAGAGACACTAGTTGCATGGGGAATCATGCAGCTCAGATTTTTGTTTTTAAACTGGAAACACTGGTAAATTGATGCCTTTCTGTTCACATCGCTAATAAACATCATGAAGTTGTGGTTAAAGATAATCTAAGTGTGATGGACTTGTGGTTAAGACAATAAATTTTCTATACCGCTGTATGGTATCACTGACGTAATGTTGCCTGTACACATGACTATGTTACATGTAACAAACACCACATTTGTCACGATTTCACGAACTGAATGTTGTTATAAAGGAATTAGCACTCTTGCACATTACACTGCAGATGTACGTAGATCTAGAGATAAGATTCAGTACTCAATTACACATTCACCAAAGTCTCAGTTACTGTTAGTACTTTGTTAACATCTAATCAGTCCACCCTATCAAAACTTCATGACAACTATTCTTGCAACATCATTGTTTTGAGTTTTTATATTCCTGCTTCTAATTTGCTGTAAAGCATGTTATTAAGCAGTCTTCTCCCATTCTCTATTCTACAGGGGATACTGTGACAGGATCAAACTGACATCATATCAAGGACTAAAAGCAGAACTACATTACTATATGTATTTGCTTTGTTTTGTTTTTGTTTCTGGGGGTTTTTTCCCTAAAATGTTATAGAAATAATAGAGCCCTGTTACAGCTTTTTCAGGCCGGTCCCAGAGTTGGCAATCTTGCCTGTTTTTCAAGCCAGCCCAAAGCCGGTTGATGCATTTACACATCGATGAAATTGCTATCCCATGCCCTAGCAGTTTGTTTACATTTGCCAACATTTCCCCTTCTACATGTAGCTATCTGTGACCCTCTATGTTTCGCTATCACAACTTCTGCTGTCGTGGCCAGACTCAGTTCGCTATGGGTCTACACACCCATTATGACCAGCCCCAGGCTGTCCTCAAACCACCTCCCAATGTGGACTGGAACCAGGCCAGCCTGTGTGTTAACACAGATATTGGTCCAACCCTGGTGCCAGCTTCAGGCTGCTCATGTCAGACTGTGTAACCACTAACAGGGGTCAGAGATCAGTCCAGAATTGTACGTTCTCCCTATAAAGTGTATGTAGGCAGGGTGGTGGAACAGGGGGTGGGGGTGCAGGGGTCAGCCACTCCCTATTATTTTCGAAGTAATGAAAATTGTGGAAGGGGTATAGTATTTCTGGACAATTTTGCTCCCCTCCCCCAAGATTATGGCTGTTTGGCCGTACGTGAACGGGTATGATTTGGCCATGCAGTCCCTTTCATTCAGGTATACCAACTGGATTGATCTCATTTCATCTATGCTGCTCACACATCTCTTGACCAAGACCAATCATGAATGAATGACTCCACTGGCCTTGGTCAGTCTACAAAGATGATTGAGATGTTGATTATCCTTGCAGTAGATTAAGAGTCTCAGGTATTATTAGTCCAATATGTGGCAAAAGGATTGTCCTTTTCAGAATGGTCAATCACCTGGTGAAGGTACAAAGCATTTGAAATGTGACAGAGGCTGCTGTGTATGAAATACGTTGGGGGGGGGGGCACGTTTGTTGTTTATGTTTTTGCAAGGCAGAGGAATGATTTGGTCTACCTGAAATCTGTGATTGTTGCAAATTAGTCTTGTTCTATCATGGACCTACTAATGGGTCAATGGTTCTATGAAGCTGAAATCAAAACAAAAGTCCACCCTACATGTAGATCTGAAAACTCAAGGTTGGGGAGTTTTTTAATTATGTATTTTTTGTTTTAAGGGGTGATTTAAATCACAATTTAAATCATGATTCAGATAATAACAATATGTTTTTTATTGAAATCAACCCTGTCCGAAGTAGTTACATGTACATGTATTTCTTTTATCTATATGAACACACATTCAAAATGTCATTATTGAGGAAGTTTCTTCCCCAAGGAATGGAGGGGTTGGATACCATCAGTCTACCTGAATTCTGTGGTTGTTGCAAATGATTCCTGCTCTGTGATGCTGAAGACACATAAAAAGCCCTCCCCGGATCTGAAATAGTTATCTCTAATAGCTGCATAGTCTTCCTGTCCCGCCGTGTCTAGGATGTCAATTTGAACCTCCTCTCCGTCTACCGTCACTTTCTTGCGATAGCTGTCAGCTTTTGTCGGCTCGTAATCTTCCACAAACTGAGAGAAAACAAAACAAAAAGAAACAGCAAAATATATCAGTGACAATGAAAAACAGATGTACTTGTACGTACAGTACATGTACATGTAGCGTTTTAACAAACTGTCATGTGTATCTAGAAAGAATTAGTTTTCACAAGATTTGTATAATAGTTCATTGGGCAAATCAATTGGTGTATTCTACATGTACATGTACTTTTCTTTACTTTAGCCAATTCCTTGTGGTTCCTAGTGATATGATGGACCAGTATTTTGCTATCCAGCATAGCTCTCCCTAGCTCATCAACATCCAGTCATGTGTCTTCCCGCTGGCCTTCCCCTGCATCTCTGTCCATGTATACTGAACATGTAGGCAGGGCTCGACGTTAGCACTTGCCCGCTTGCCCGGGGCAAGTAAAATTTCATGTCAGGCAAGTAAAAACTCAAAATGTTAAAATTTACTTGCCCAATTGGGCAAGTAAAATTTTGATCATGAAATAAGCAAAATATGTCCAAAAATCTTACCCCCACCCCCCCCCAAAAAAAACAATATGCCTAAAGTTTGTTCAGTTAACTTATACTAAATTTCAACATTATTTTTTTCATTGTATTTAATTTCATGACTCTTCAACTTCATAAATCACACCATTTGCAACCCCTAGAATTAAAATAACAAATGTTCAATGCCATAAAAAAAAGCCTTATTGTTTAATATTAGTGAGAAATCATTTTCAATGGTTTCATTTATTGTTTAATTTCGGTCAAGTACATTTTTCATTCGGCAAGTAAAAATCTGAAAGCGATAATGTCAGTTGCCCGAAGGGCAAGCAGGGAAAAAAGTTAGTGTGGAGTCGTGATGTAGGTATCCACAACATGAGTTGGGAGACAAGTTCATCTTTTTTGTGCATTCATTTTCCCTGCCTGATACCTTTGATTCACACAACGTAGGCCTACAGTACATTTCCTCACTTCCACAGATTAGTTGAAACGCAACCTTTAATGCAACACATAAATCAAAAGTTGTCATTGCCATAGCAACTGGCACATAGTCCATTCAGGGATTGCTGTTTTCACTCATATCATGATATATTATTACTTTTTTCATCCTTTCACAACCACAATAATATTCATAAACCCTTCTGAAGAAGTTTTCCACCAACTCACATTACACATGAAAAATGGTGTTCAAAAGGCATTTCCAGGCTAATAGCAAGTAGCTTTGAATGAAAGCAGAAATATCAGGAAAACACATCAGTGAAAGTTTGAGAAAAATCAGTTTACAATTTTTTACAAATTCCACGATCGTTACAAAATTGGTAATGCTGAGACATTGTTTGTGAGCAACCTTCCATATTTGTACACAAAGTAGGCCTACCACTAGAATGTCGTTTTCTTGAATGTTTACGCTTGGATACATGTGGGAAATCATGTAAATAAAAGTGTCAGTTTGAATATACCTAGAAAGATGAAGAAAATATTTAGCAACCAATTAAAATTTAGTAACATATATTGTGTATAATGGAAGGTTACTCACAGAACAGTGCAGAGTTCCGAAGTTCAATGATCATGTAATATACATGTAGTTTATGAATATGGTATATGTTTTGCCATCTTAATTGCATTTATGTTAAATTGTCATTGTGTTATTTTTCTCTATTTATTTTTTTCGTAGTAGTCTAATGTTTTTATTGTATATTTGTTTAGGGGTCATTTGTAAAAAGCCTTTTAGAGCTTTATATGACTCCACCACTATGTATATATCTGTGTTTTTGTCAAAAATCGTATTGATTTTGTTTTTGTTTTGTTTTTGAAAGTGGAAATAAATGAAATTGAATTGAAATTGAATTGAAAAACAACTTACTATGAGCCCGGATAAATAACAAAAGTCAGGAATGGATTGCGTGCAATAGACTGAGGCTGACAGTCACACACTGTGCAACGAAAGACACAGACAGGCTGGAGAGCCACTGGAAGTCATCAACAATCCATATAATCACATTCTTTGATGAATCAGGACACAAGGACTCCTCACAAACGACTTGCATTCCACACGAGTCACATTCTAAAGACATTCTTCAAGACATTCATTAAATGTAGACAGTGTACACATGCCGTCTTCCCCACTCTATATGTTGTTTACCCAACGACATACAGTGTATTGTATATGGCCTTGGTGCAGAATTAATTCCTTCTCAAAATCTTTAGACCAAATGCACTCCAAAGAATGTGTTTAATTAGGGACATAAACAATATCACATTCAGGGGAATAGTTTCGGTAAATGTTAAAAAATGACATTCTTTGCAATTATATTTTTTAGATACACCTACGTGTATCTCATCTATCAATGCCCTGAAAATTGCTAGCCCTGAAACCTATTTTTTACAAAGTGTTCAAAATGTAAAATCTCAAGGGGGGGGGGACCCCCAGATTGTCCATAAATGTACATACATGTACTGCACTAAATGTAGAAGCTCTCCTTTAATTTTAACATTGTAACTTGTCACTATAAACAATTTTCAGTCGTTTGATATTGTTTTCTGATGTCAGGGGTGACAATATATTACTTTGTGAAAGATTGACAAAAATTTGAACAGATCAACCAAAAGTGTACTTGGGCTTTATGTACACTAAAGGCCACCGCACACTATGCGATTTTCCGTCGCACGACTTATCGATTTGCATCTGAAATAAATCCCGGAAATAAATCAGCGTGTACGAAATATAAGCTTTGTTTTTAAATCGGATCCAAGTCGGTGCAGTCGTACGACAAAAGTCGTGTAGTGTGCAGTGGCCTTAACAACTTGGTAGGGGGGAGTTAGGATATGGGGGCATTTAGTCAGTTACCCCACCCCCAAAACATGAAATGTAATTGATGAAAGTATTGTAAATTTCATGAAACAAAGCAGGTTTTAATGAGTGTGAAATTAGCCCTAAAACATCACATTAAAATTGTCAGTACCAACAAAACAAAATAAGGTCATTGTTGATATGTTCTGATTGAGGGATTGAGTATATTTTCACTGCTATCAAAATGAATTTGAGTGGATTGTATACCTGTAGGAAATATACATGTATGTTCATGAAGATGACTTTGAAATTCCAGTACAGAGAGGCGCAAATTGCCATGATCATGACAAGGTTGTATTTGAGGGGAATTCCCTTAAAAATATGCTGGTCAACTCCATATCGTTAAGAGATAATTGAGGAATTATTGTTCTATTAATCAATCTCTGATTTTAAATTTCCTACTGGGACTTCTTATACCAGGGTAAAACATCAACAGTAGATCACTATGATTTGTGTTGTGTTACTGATGACTTGGGAATTTCTGTCAGATGCAGTATGTAGGTCAGGTTAGAGGTCATGTCAATCATGGTATTGAGAGTGAATACGAGAGTAGCCTGCAGAGACCATGGGATACTCATGTGTCCACACTATTGAACTTCAATGCTTACATTTTATTCCTTTAAAACCTAGAGTATAAGAAAAAAAGGTTATAAATTAAAATTCACATGGAACGAACCGCCAAAAACGTAGCTCGCTGACTTTGAATTTACACAGCCATTAAAGGCAGTGGATCTCATTTGCAAACATCCACGCAGACCAGGAAAAGATTACCCATGCCCTTAGGCTATTGTTGAAGGGCATGTCTGTGAAATCTGGGGGTCAGTAGTTACCTAGAATTTGAAAACTGTGAAAGAAAAATAATAGCCGTTTATGTACGTTCTATGTTAATTGATGAGATTATGTAGAAAAAGAAGTTGAAAGCACTGCATGTTAACATCAAGTTACCTTCCTATACTTTCACAGACTTTCAGAGAAAGGACACAAGAAAATTATTTCTCCTCAAAACTTGAAATTTTTATGCCATTCCATTGTTCTACACAATGTTATAGAGTCTGATGATAAGAATAGTTGTGATATTTGTGTTTTATTACCACACATCAGCAAGGACATGACTGACCACTCTGTGACAGCTCATATCAATCACTATACCCCCTGGTGCATGCAACCTTTTTTCCAGTGTACTTTATTGTTATACACAATGTAAGAACCCATAAATTACAACTGGGTGTAAACCGTTAAACGTTTTTATGAAGGTCACAAAAAGTTTCAAGCAAAACACGTAATGACTCAGGCCTAATTTTAGACAAATATTTTTGCAAGTATACAACCTAATGTGTTCTGAGCAGTACATAAATGTTTAGATACATCTTCTAAACCCCCCTCTTCCTTTTCCCTTCCTCTCCCACTTTGAATTGTTAACCTAGGCCAGTAAGCCTATACTTGAAGAAAGCTTGGAACAGGTCTTATAACAGATTACAAATGAAAAAACATGGTGTAAGGTAAGGGCGTAAATTTTTATTCAGATGAAAGGATGAATAGGTTCAAATATTATAAATTTATAAATTTAATTTTAAATCATTAAACTTTTGAAAAAATACACTCTGTTGCAAGGGACATGTCCCGTACGACACAGAAAAATGTCCCGTACGACACAAAATGTGTCGTACGGGACAAAGTTGATGATGAAATATTAATAGAAGATACATGAAGTAAATCCTGACTTTATGGTATCATATGACTACTTACATCACCAAATCAGAGAATTCTGTACTATAAGCTTGTAGCCCCTGAAACTGAAGCACAATCAAAACTTTTTTAGTTTTAGTGTCGTACGGACACTTGTGGGTAGGGCTTGCCGAAATAATGACACTTAAGTCTAAGTAAGAATGAGAATATTTTTGTAAACATAGTCAGCTATCAAGGGGACATCCCAACTACTTGACTCACAGTATCTAAAAGATTGTTCAGTAGTTCTCAGATCTAGAGTATACACATTTTCATACATACATGTACTGTAAAACTTGTGAAATTTCAATAAAATATCAAATTTTCACAATTTCACCCCAAAAATAGACTTTTGAGACAATTCTTGCACCCAAAACTGACCTGTTCAGATGGTTAGGTTTAACCAAAAATGTTATCACAACTAGTTGTCAGCCAGAAGCAATTTTAAATTTTAGCATTTTTTCAAGTTTTACATGTAGCACGGAATAGCCCATTGTATGATTGCAAAATAGTTTGTGTATGGTTTATGATTCTTTAGAATTGAAAGCACATAGCCTAATGTAATTAATCATCCTCCACTATACATGTATGTACGCCTACTGGTACACTTCATATTTTCAAGAGTGTACTCCAAGCATGTTGCATGTACTGTAGGCCTACAGTACATGTACATGGAGTAATACACATGAAGAAAATTTTTTTCAAAGAAAAAAATATTTCTGACATTTAGTGTTTGGAGGCTTGCATGCCAATAATGTGTACTGTGCAAAACAATAAACAATGGGCCCTGTTTTCACATTTGCCAGTGAAAATCACTGAGCGACAATTCCCGTTTCTCCCCATAGATTGCTGTCTTGCAGACTTTTCATCAACTGATAATAATTCATGTGCAATTTTTATCTGTAGGCCAACATAATTTACAAGTGACCGTATAACTATTTGAAGTTTAGTGTAAGGGTGTAATTTGTCCAACTCCATTCAAACACTGTCAGATATGTCTGTTTTTGTCAGACATCATAGTTTGACAATCTTTTTATGGGGCTTCCACATCGTATCCTTAAGGCTACATGGACTGCAAGTAGTTTTGTCATAATGGTATTGAGAGGGCTTTTAAAATGGAAATCCCTTTAAATAGTGGCAGTCATGATTTGTTAGACGTCCTTCCATTCATGCATGTCACAGGCAAACCAATGAGTCACTCTCAGTGTACATGCTTGTCTGCACACAAGCACGTACAGTCACATATCGATGCCCCGTCCTCTACAGCATGATATTTTCCATAGAATAGATCCATACACATTCAGTAATTGAGTTGGCACTGTTGGAACACCAAATAAAACAACTAAACGGAACAAATTAATGACATGCATGGACAGCACAGCAACACACACATAATGATGATAATGTGATCATGTCGATAATTAGTGTTTCATTTTCAAACTCGTCCTGCTGTGTCGCAGAAGTATCGTATTAGGCCATCCTTCAGCTGCCCAGTTTCGCATACATGTAGGTTAGGCCAGGGGCAAAGTCCACATACATGTAATAAGGCAAAACACACATACCTAATAATATCATTACACCGAAGTCTTTTACTGTTAAATTAATATAACACCAATCAGCTGTCATGCGTGTTTGTATGTGTGAGTGTGTGTGTGTGTGTGTGTGTGTGTGTGTGTGTGTGTGTGTGTGTGTGTGTGTGTGTGTGTGTGAGTGTGTGTGTCTGCGTGTCTGTCTGTCTGTGACTGTGTGTCGGTGTGCCTGTGAGTGTGTGTCGGTGTGTGTTTGCGTATCTGTCTGTGTGTATGTTTGTCTGTCTGTGCTTGTATGTGTGTGTCTGTGTGTCTGTCTGTGTGAATGTCAACTAAATCTGTGTGTCTGTTTGTCGGTATATGTATGGGTACATATACAGTAGTGTGCAGGAGTACAGATTATCTCCAACTTACCACATCCTTTAAACCTCTCAACCTGAAAATTACCTACAGAGTTCATATTCTTACAAATTTCCTAGTATTCTTATTCAAATATTTGCATGATTACATGCCACTAATATGACTGACTCAGAAATTAAGATTGTGTGCTTGATTTGCACACCCTAAAATGAGCTCATCAAACAAATATTAAGCTAACATTGTTCATAATTTCTCTTAACCCCTTGGGGACGACAGGCTTGTAAAGAAGCCCAGTACATTGCACACTCACAGACGACGGGCTTCTACAGAAGCCCAAAAATTACAACAAAATTTTTGGTAAAACACTGAATAAACAGTAGTGTCTGAATGCTTAATGTGCCTGTCCCAGAAATTACACATTTTGACCAGTACAAAGTAAGAAAATAAATATTTTGTGAAGAATTTTATAAAAAAAACTTGTGTTTTTGTTCCCTTGAAAGTCATCCACGTGCAAATCGCGTCGTCTCTCAATGAACAACAGTGTAAAATAGCATCGAGCCCAAGGGGTTAAAGAAAGATGTAGCCAGCAACTAACAGGCATAAGTTAAGAAAGATCTTGGGTTATTGCCACCCAATAACTGATGCATGCTGCCCGACGTGTGTTAGTCGCGCCGTGGTAATGTATGCACTGCTTGAATCGATAAGCTCCTCCCCCCTATAGCTGTTTTGGCAAGTTTTTTTCAAGGGAAGAAGCGTCCAAAGATGTAAAATCAAACACAAATTAACTTATTTTTAGGGCCTTGCTGATGGTGAGTGTCACACAGTACCCTTTATTTAAGCTGTCTTTATCACCACGTACCATAATTTTCACAATACTCACAATATCATTTTTTTTTGTTAAAGCCACTGGCTAACATTTGCCACAGTAAAAAAATGTGAGCTACATTATCCTCCATGCTCCAAGTGTCTTTGATAAGGTCTAAAAATAAAGCTCTGAAAAGATTGTATTTGAAAATAATTATTTAGTGCTTTAAAAATGTGAAAATCGTAAGTTGACTGGATTCACCTACCCATTTCCTCCTATAAACTTACTGTGTTTACTAATTGTTTATTCATTCATATCTTGCCAGTGGCAGCATAAATTTCCGAACTTTTGTATTCTATTCAAACACTACTATGTAGCTCAGATAGCAAAGTTTGACAATTTTTTAATTTGAAGCTCCACAATGTTAGCCTATTACTTCAACTTATTTCTGTTATTTGCCAGCTACATCTTCCTTTAAAATGGACATGTTTCAAAGCATGCTTCTTTCAGGACATTCACAGAGAGAAAAAAAATAATACAAGAAATTTTTTTTTGAATTATCTACCCAAACTAGTATCTACGATTTGAATGTCAATAGTGGGCTGGTCAACTTTAGGATGCCGCATTAGTTTCCATTGCAGCAGTGCGTGGTAAATGCTGTATAGTACATGACAATCTCAAACTATCAAATCACAACCAGGCGGTGAGGCAGTACATCATCCCTGGTACATCTAACACCAACGACTGTTTGCATCGCTTCATTACACCTCTGATACACTGTTATTACCCCGGGCCATGGGGCCCCTCAATAACCTGCTATAGGATGTTGAAAACCTGCGTATGTACAGTTATGTGTCTACTGTACATGTATTCACAGGAGTTTTGACACTTCTAAAAGGTTTGCCTGGGAAGAAATGTGTCATTACAAGACTGTTTGCCCAATATTGGACCCCAGAGAGCAAGCAAGAAGGTGATGGGATGTCATCCTGTAGTATTCTGTAGCTTGTATTGCATTTATCAGGAAAAATGGGTGTAAAAAAGGTCACGGTATGAGAGGAAAGAGGGCTCAGGAGGAGAAGGGAGAATGAGGGGATAATGGATAGGAAAAGGGAGGGGGAATGCAGAGGTTATGGAATAAGGAGAGGACACAATGGGAAAGGTAGGTGAGAATAGAGTATAAGGGTAGAGAGAGGAAGGGTAGATGGGGAGGAGGAAGAGAGAGGAGGGGTAGAGAGGGGAGGAGTATAGAGAGGAGGGGCAAAGAGGGAAGGAGAAAGGGAGGGGACGGGTAGAGAGCAAGGCAGGAAATAAAATCTTATTTTCTGGGGCTACTTTCAAGCCCAGTTTAGTGATTTTAGCATGTTATACATTGAACCCTATGAGGAAAATTGAGGGCTATTTAGTGATTTTAGGGGGCCATTTTGTTAATTTTGGAGGCTAAATTGCCTGTCGCCCCAGTGTATTTCTTACGCTGGTAGAGAGTCAACCTGCTTATAGTGGCCACTGAAATAATTCCCTTGGAGAAAAATCATTTACAAACCTGTCCAAGGCC
Organism: Eucidaris tribuloides; assembly: GCA_001188425.1. Lineage (NCBI taxonomy): Eukaryota > Metazoa > Echinodermata > Echinoidea > Cidaroida > Cidaridae > Eucidaris > Eucidaris tribuloides. The sequence goes on along the minus strand of JZLH01S0021073.1, from coordinate 35,038 downwards.
ACATTTTTCATTTGTCTTGTGGAGCCACTACAGACAGGTTTCACTGTACGGTACTTCAGCCAGGCACCCAACAGTATTTTCCGAACAAAAGAATGAGACTAAGTGAACAGCATGGTCAAAAAACCTACTAGTATAACATTACCTCATCATACATAAATTGTAGCGTTAATGCTGACTTGCCGACCCCTCCACTCCCGACCATAATCACTTTATGGAGGGGGAGCTGCTGACTCTTTGGTTTGGACATTTTGACAGGTGGCTGCTGCTGCTGTGAGGTCTCTCCCTCCTCTTGGGAATCTGTCCACCCCTTCCTGAAAAGACAAAATGGAAGAATCCAAACAAAGTTAAAATAAATGAGCCCACATCAGGCATGTTTTAGGCCCTATGACATTTGACCTTTCAACTCCAAAATCAAATCAGTTCATTGTTGCCTCATATACTGGGTTCTACTTACATCAAAATCCCATCATGGCAACGAGAAACGGTAATGGACGGAGTAACGGAAGGATACACACACGCACACATAGACAAGTCAAAAACATGATGCCTCCAGCAACTTCGTTGCTGAGAAAAATTATCATGCTCTTACAGGCAAGGCAAATTAACACAATACACTACAGAAGAAAATACTATCTTAGAACCTTTTAGGTCAGAGTAACTTTTGGTATAATGCTGATGTTTCCACTTATTTGGTTCTTGATTCACTTTTGACAACTCCCAATCATATCATTGCTCTTGAATATGCTCTTGCAGGAACAAATCTTCTATCCAAGCACTACAAGCAACTCTACATCGATGTTGTGACAGTAATAATCTACATGCTAGTCAGAGAAATGCAATTACTGCTCAACTCATGAAACTGACATCAGTTAATGAAATCTATTTCATTTGGCACCCATGATTGAACTACGTACAACTTGAATCTGCCATGTATGTTGCATCCTGTACGTGCGTATCATATCAGAATGCTCAGTCCTGTCAAGTTAATTAGAGGCAATGTGTCAGTTTCTATCAGGGATGGATGGAAAGTACATTTGATTTGTTATTAAGCATGTGCTTTTTACATACAATATCATCAATGTTGATTAAAATTCTTGGATTGATTATTTGATGTCAACCCACAACTCTGCTGGAATTCCAATGCACTAAACAAGTCCAGTAGTTATTCTTTCATGAGCTTGTTGAGATATACGCTGTACATGTACATGTACAGTGTGCAAAAAAACCGCAACCAGACAACCTCTGCAAGCTTTATGCAGAGTACCTCACAAAAACATCACTTTGACACTAATTGACTTACAGTACATTGTATTGCAGTGCCTTTTCATACACTTGTAACATAAAGTGCTTTCAGAAAGAACTTAGTAAACATTCAAACATTATAAACTCATATCAATTTTACTTTGCCGATTGAAACATATTTCCCAGGTGATCAGAAACCCAAACCTCTGAAGTTGGACATGGTGCATCAGCAGCTTCTGCCACACAGAGGTAAGTGGACTCCACGGAGCAGTGATGGAGTCAAAGCCGGCCTCGAGGCCAGTTTTTGCCGGCTTTGGCCTTGGACCGAGTCACATGTACAAAGTCTATGGGAACAATATTTTTCCAGCGGCCTTGTGACTCGGAACTGTCGGCCTCCACTCCATCCCTGCAACGGAGTGAAGAGTGAAGACTATCACCAGAGTCTGGAATCTAGACTAGAACTTGACATTCCAGCTGGGAGCGAATGTGGGACTGTGATGGTCCCTACAGTGACAGGAGGATACTCCGTGGTGGCGTGGCCCCACCCCCCTACCATGCACACAGGGATTCCCATGGATGGCATCACCATGGCAACACCGTGGCAACTACATGTAGTATGAGACCAGACACACAGCTGTCAGGATGCATACTGACATAGTTTACGGTATGTGATGATTTATACAGACACAGCACGGTACTAATGTCCAAACATTAAACTGCAAAATACCTACAGTACAGGGTACCTGTATACAATGGGTATGGTTGGCAAGTAACCAACATGAGGGGGCAAGGAACCAAGGAAAGTGGGCAAGGAACACCTCCCCCTGCCCAGATGACTCCTCCTCTGCATCATGGGTTCTCTTCATGAACATCCTGTTAATATACTGAATCTACAGGTATATGACACAATTATGTACAGGGAAATGAGGGAATTACACTTTTGGTATAGCATAATTTCAAATGAGTATTGTTCTTTTGTAGTGAAAAACACTATATCTGTTTATCAAATCTTTATTTCAGCTGTTATGTACACCGTACTTGGCACAGGTGTATGCAAGCTTGTGTACACATGATGTTAGGGGTCCACAGCTCATTTACATGTAGGGTACTGTATGTAGGCACAGTGGTAGTTAAAATTTGATTTACACAGTCAAAGACGTGTATTAATTATCAATCTGAAATTATTTCTCGGAGATACTACATGTATTTCAAATCCATTCACAGCAGCTTCATCCAGCATAATAATCTTAGCCAGTAGGCCTATCATAAAGGACAAATACGTATGTCTGATGGTTGAGTGCAAAAGAGCATTATACTTCGTAACATTTGACCAGACTCAGAACCGCAAACTTGACATCAATGAGACGCAATCGGCAATGAAATGTAAACTGGGCAGGGTTCAAGTAGTGTACAGAACATGGGCATGGTACTAACACTGGTTGACAGAATACCAAGTTGTGATATATGATACGGTAGTATACAATCCTACAGCTGTGTGATTTTAATTATCCTCTAGAGAAGCAATTTTTACTGGTAGACCGGCGCACTATAGTCAATTTATGAAAATAAAATACTAATCAAGATGATGGTGAACTGATGATGATGACAATAATAACAGTAATAACATAAATGAATAAATTATTTTTATTTATGTGCCTCGCCCAAGATTAATAATTAATAATTTGTCTCTCAATGCTGGATAAACACTAAACTAAGTGCTCAACAGCAGCTCATAAAAGCACTTACAGTAGTTTAGTGTCGAGAGCCAAATTATTAAAGCCCAAGTTTAGTTTTGGGGATTTTTTGTTATTTGGAAGCTTTATGCTCCAAAGTCATAACCCTGCAATAATAGATTCAGAATGTCTTTAGTTTTTTTTTTATTAGTTAATGAAAAATCTCGGGGGGACCCCCAAGATTTTCGACTATATGC
>JZLH01S0021071.1:68140-78329 GCA_001188425.1 Eucidaris tribuloides | reverse complement strand
TACATGAAAATGCTTCAAGAACCAAATAAAAATGGCTCAAGAACAGAATGAGTTGAAATATACACCAAAATATACAATAACTAGATTGTATACCTTGGCTAGAAGGATTTGTCTTGAATTTGTTTACTTGTCACGAGGAGAGAAGAAAAAACACCTATGAATATACCAGTACTGATTTAAAGTTTGACCCTGAAAGGACTTGAATCCATGCAAAGCTGTACAAGAAATTTGCCTGTCACAGTGAATACTGACGGGGACCCCAAATATTTTGCTGTTAGGTATTATATCCCTCATTGTAAGTTTCTTGAATTCTGGTTGGTCAAAAGTATGTCACATGATGAAAAATAAACACGCCATTTTGTGAGTCTGGGAGACAATCGTTCTGAAAGTACTATAGTAGTCGGAGAGTACAATAGTAAAGTACTATTGTACTCTCGGAGAGTACAATAGTAAAGTACTATTGTACTCTCGACAGCGGGAACGCGATTTGAGCTTCATTCAAAAGCCGAATGAATCGTGTGTACAAACACATGTACCGTACGCTATTTTTTTCCATGCGTGTGAAAGACATTATAGCGTGCTACGCCCGTATGGAAGTTTGACAAAGTTTAAGATTGACACTGGGTTAACTTCGTCAAATCTGAGTTAGGATTATAGTTAAAATAAGAATGAGGATTAAATTAGTGTTTTATAGGTTTATGAAATTGGTACTCAACTAACTAGAGTATACGTTAATGGAGTTGTATCCCTATCTGTACCGCAAGTAAAAATATCGCGCACCTGTATGCCGTGCGACACACACTTACTCGTAGGGGTTATTGTAAGTACATTTAATTTTCCTTTTTTTGTGTGTGTAATTTCCCCGTTAATACGATGACGGATATAAAACAAATATATGCTATCCTGAGAGTCTCTGTTTGAAAACTATGACACCCTCGGTTACGTTGACTGTTAACTATTTTCCCTCGGGGCTTCGCCCCTCGAGAAAATAGTACAGTCCACGTAACCTCGGGCTCATCATAGTTTCAACCAGAGACTCTCGTATCAGTATATATTTGTATAATATGCACACTAACATCTGTCCAGAAATTATTCAGAAACTAACATGTTCATTAACCCAATAAGATGATTTGATTTTGCTCTAACACACATTTTCCGTGGACCGCATGACGAGATATCTTGTCTCTTGTCTTCAATGGGTTAAAAACAAGTTTGCTCGGTCTGATGTTGCTTCCTGATACTTAAACTGGCAATACTTTGGAAACATTGGCAGGAAACCTGTTGGATCAATACAAAACTACCTCATTTAATTTTCCTCATTTGTGATATGTAGGCAAATGTCCTAAATTCAGGAGCGCCATTTATTTAACAGATATAAAAAAAAATAATGTCGGAATGGGCAGTTTGATACAATAAAATTTGATGACCAAAATTGGGTCAATAACTCAGTAGATGATTCCCTCACTTTGAAGGGTTATCCCTGAGGCTGTCTCTGCCCTACTGGGGTTAAGCTATACTTATGGTTTGCTCCTTTTTGGTGTAAAATTGCTTCTGATGCAATTTTTGTGTGTGTGTGAGGTGAAAAGCACAATTTTGACAACCTCACGTAATGCTGATTTCTGTATCCTGACTGGATAAACCCGTCATAATCAGGATGCCATATGGTGTTCATCGTTAGGCGTTACGGACACCCAGCCTGAAGCTGGCACCCATTTGACTCATATTGTTGTCAGTCAGTGAACCCATAGGCTCATTGTTTTTATCCATGAAGTTAAAGGCATTGTTTTCGGAGATGGGGGGATGATATTTCAGGGAGGAAATAAATTTTGGCAGCCATCGGCACCTGTCTGCAAATAACATTGTAGCCCCCTCAACCAGCATATTCTATACACACTCCCTTATGCCAAAAGAATTGCAACTTCGTAAGTCCATGCTATAACGCATGCATTTTAAGTTGAAGCTAGGGTTCTTTCTATAACGATGTCCTAGTGAACTTATTTTTGGAAAATGAGCAATTATTTTAATGAGCTCAATGAATATTCTTTCTCCTTTTTTCTCTAAGGCAGAGATATTATCTAATGCAGGCGCACCCACGGCAGAGGGGCTGGAACACAAAATTTAAATTTTCTTTGTTCCCTAAAGGGGTGGGGTGTTTAATTCTATAGCGTCGTAATTCGGTTTCATATTTCCCGTGAAACAGTTTTGATGGTTTGGAAAGACTTCCAACAAACCAAAAATGGTAATATGTTACTCTGAAGTGGTCTCAGAAAGGTGACCACATCCAGCGAAGAAGTAAGTGCCTCCTATCTTCATAAGATAGTGGTAAGGAGGATACAACCCATATTTTAGACAGAACCTGTTCAAGTTCAAGTTCAAGTTTCCTTTTCCTTCTCAATTCTAAAGGCAAACATTATAGTCATGTGACCCTGTGACTTTTCTTTGCATTGGATATGTGGAGTGGAGGCCACAATCTTTAATTAGTAGCTTTATCCTTCTTACTACTGTCTTATGAAGATTGGAGATCTAACAGCTTCAGATTAACATATTGCCATTTTTTATTTGTTGGAAGTCATTCCAAACCATTAAAACCATTTCACACAAAATATGAAACCAAATCATGGTACAAAGGTGAATCAAACACCCCACCCCTATAAGGAGCCAAAACATATTACATTTTGTATTCCAGCCCCTCTGCCATGGTTGCGCCTGCATTGGATAAATCCGCCTTGGAGAAGAAAGGAGAAAGAATATTCATTGACTTCATTTCAAATAATTGGTTATTTTCCAAAAAGATCTTCCCTACTACATTATTATAGAAAAACCCCTTCAACTCAAAATGCTGACGTTATAGTGTATGTTGCAATACTTTTGGCAAGGGAGGGTATGCTCATCCCCCAAAGAAAGACATATGTATAAACTTTATACTAAAAGTCCAAATATCAGAGAAAAGGAAAATATTATGACAAAATAGGAAATGAGAAAGCCGATGGCTGGAATTGCGTCAGAGGTCTACTCACAATCCTGATGACTGCTTCTCATATTGGCTATATCCTGGGCATGGAGAAAGCTGTACATACTCTTACCAATCACACACTCAGGTTGGTAGTCTAAGAAATCACTGATTCTGCAAGAAGAAAAAAAAAGAGAAGAAATCTTAAAACTGCCTTTATATCCAAGATCAAATATATAATGAAATGTTTAATGGGAAAAATCAGAAACAGACATAAGTGTAGTAATATTACAAGAAAATGTACTGATGGTCCGTTAAGAGGTGATGATGGATTTAAAAATAACATATACATGTATTTTGATATCAAATACTACTTAACCTGCTGCCTCTGAGATTCTTAATGCATACATCCAGTCCCTGTAGCCAATGGGCTTACTAATACACTCCATAAAGAATGCTTAACTTTGCTTCACGGAAACTCACTTGACAGATCTGACAAGAAATTAGTACAACATTGTATCACTGACTAATACTAATGTCCATGAGTATGATAGTTTGCTTATTACAATGAAATGAAATGAAATCAAATCAAATCAAATTCTGTATGTTTATGACACCACTTCAAAGAGCTAAAATAGCTACAGGTTTAGGCCAGATGTCTACACATACAGGTATATCCATCTTTTGGATAACACATTTAACTGTCAAGATATTCATCCTAAAACACCTATCTAAACACCTACCAGTGCATTTTCAGTTCAGTTTATTTTCTCAATCACTGAACAGTAAATACAAGCAAAATAAACATAAAGTCTGATTTAAGGAAAGATTACATAGCTTTCAAATTTAAAAAATATATGTAATCATCAAACTTCCACTGATTTTTTTATTTATCTGCCTATCTAGATTTGTCTGTATCATTGTATAAGATAAGTATGTATTACTCTATATTTTACTTATTCTATATATTTGCCTGTTTGCAGTATCTCATCATCTACTTCCTAATATAAATTTAACTTTTGATGTATACATCTATCAATCCATCCATCTCACTTTCAATCTAATTTTTTTTTCATTTTTGTATCTTCCCATTTATCTACATAATTATTATCCATATAACTGTGTATCTATAATCCATGCATTTTTCTGTCCATTGTTAGCTTGAGTATGTAACTTGCTGTATTCTATTATGTGTATTTATCTATCTTTCCATGTATCTATTTTCTATACAATCCAGTATTACTATCAATATCACTTTTTGATTTCATATCTTCCTATCTATTTGTCCACTAATCTATCTATCTTCTAGTTATCCATCTCTCCATTTTACTACCATTTCATGTGTCTACGTACATATCTACCACTGATGTAACAATCTATTCATTCATCCATCCATCTATCTATTCATCTATCTATCCATCAATTTATCCACCTGACTATGTATCTATATATCTATCCATCCATTTATACATCTCTCTATCTATCCATCCATTTATATATCCATCTATCTGTCTATCCATATATCTATCCACCTATCCATTTATTCATCCATCCGTCTATCTATCTACCTATCTATCTACTATTGCTCTGTCTATCTATTTATCTATCTATCTATCTATCTATCTATCTATCTATCTATCTATCTATCTTTCTGAACCACTAAGGTCTGTCCATTTCATTGCAGGAAAACCAGTAATATTTGTTAAATCAATCTATGACATCTCAGTTTTTATATATTGATTCTTCATAAAGTCCTTGTTATGACAAGTGAGGTTTGCTTCCATTTCTTGATCACGAATCACTCAAAAAAGGGGTCAAATAACATGCAGTTTTACAGATTAACAACATTTATGTGACCTTCTCTTCAAAATTTAGGAGGACAAGAGTTAAACATGTTTGCCAGACATATTTTTAGATCATGGCAGTTATACATCCCGAAAAGTCTGCACCTGGGAGGAAAATGACTAGTCTGCAGAGAGCCCAGACAGTGTTTCAGTTTCGCTGGAAGTTTGTTTAATTACCCAAACTATTTTGATTGGAGGATTAATTGAACATTTTCCTCTGGTTTCCCAGCACATTTCTAGATGACACATTGCTCCGAGTGCACATTAATGTGTTTGAGTGCTGTGACCTTTCGATCACCACACTCACTCTATGCCAGACTTGGTAAATACCCATGATATGCAATTTTGTGTGAAAATACTGCTGAAATCAACCCATTGCCTTTGAGATTCTGTAATTCCCTTGATAAAGATACTACATGGCACACCCGGTTCCTGTAGGCAACAGGTTAATGTTTTCTCAAGGTGCTACTACATGAAATTAAAGCAAAATGTATTACAACTGTTCATTGAAATACAGTGTACCTGAAATATTTTGAACTGGAGATACAAAATCAAGGATAATTTCTGGACTTTTTGCTAAACTAGAGTTTGACTAGGTAGGTTGGTCTATGCACAGATTTTATATCTTAATTTTCTTCTTTTTTTCAGAAGACATAGTCAACTCAGCAGAATATATTGATGCATCATTCATTCACAAATAATTTTATTAGGGAATGTTATTACATAGTCATGTTTTCTGATTTCTTCCACAGTTTTTAGGAATTTTAAAATCTATGTCAGAACACAGATTCCATTGGACTGGAATTATACACAAAATCTTACCGAAGTCAATATAGACTATGTGATTAGCAAATATCGCCCTCTATTGATCCAAAAGGTTTAGGTATCATTCTCCACAAATCAAATCAATGTGTGGTATTGCGTCTAGACTTTCTTGTAATTATCCACTAAGATTAACAAAAATCACGATTTGGGGCAAATGAAAAAAAAATTGTGACAAAATAATCATTTTGAATTCAGTCTTTATACTTTCACATAATAGAAAAAACCAGTACTGCATGAATTTATTTTTCCTAGTTAGTGAAATGGGTAAAACATTTTGGCCCAAAAATTGTATTTGTATCTGCTTAAGTGGACAGAAATCCATCTAATTGTGATTATAAAAATATGTGACGTGCATATTAACCCATTGCTTACGGGAACCGGATGGGCCCTGTACAAAGTCTATGGGGATTTACAGAATCTCGTAGTCAACGGGTTAATGTACACTGTAAAGAATTACTTTTCTTAACCCGTTGGCTACGGGAACCGGATGTGCCCTGTGTTAACTCAATGGGATTTTCAGAATCTTGGAGGCAATGGGTTAATTTCAAATTTGATACTACCCCAGTCATCTGTACTCTGTAAAGTTAGAAAATATAGAAATGTGCAAATTGGTAGTCTTATTGTTTAATTTCTCTAAAGTATGAACTCACACTTTAAATGAAGAAACAACACCCTTTTTTCTACTTACTTTGATTCACAAAATGTGATGGTGAGATCGAGGTCTACTTTACACATGAACATTGTTGGATCAAGGCGGACCTCACTGATGGTGGGCGGGGGCAGTGAGTAACCCACGGCAACAAAGCCTTGAATGACAGGTGGATGGTGGGTGTATTGGGACAGGATAAGTCTTGGTCTAAGTGCCCCTGTGATCTGGATGACCTTTGAGAATGAAAACACAGTGAAACAGACAAACACAAAATAAACAATTTGATATACAGACAAAATATATGATAATACCTATATGATATGTTAACATACTGCTGGCAAACATATTACAGTTAATTTGTGTATTTGGCAGAAGCAAAGGTTTTATACTGGTCTGAATTTTGTTATTGTACTAATTTTTTTTAAATTTATTTTTGTGAAGTGAAATAGAATTTTATGTTATGTTAAAGGTCAGCCGTACTATAAAGATTTTGCTCCGTTTTGGCTATTTCCCCCGTTTTTTTTGTTTTAATGTTACATGCAATTATGTCTTTGTTTGATTTGGTATTGTTGGATTCTTGTGTTTACATGAGGAAATAAAATGAATGAATTGAGTTGAAAAGAATGGAATTATATTTTACCTTGTATCCTGATGACTTGAAATGGACTCCTCGCTTGGTCAGTGTAGATTTCATCCGAATTAGGAAAGACCTCTCGAGCCGACTGGAGGTTGCCGTCATGTTCATCCCAAGAGCATCTGATGATGATTAAAAAAATCAAATAAACAATATGAACAACATAGTTTTTGAACAGTCGATAATAACCATTAATTTTATCTGTTGTAAGCAAGTCTTTCAATCTCTTCCAATCATACTTTTTTTCCTTCTTATAATCAGTTGTCATGGGTGAGTTCTCCCATTGTTTGAGGATTTGCTCACTATGACTCCAACAAATCTTATCATTCCTTACTAACATATGGATCCAAATATGTTTTAAATTTTTACTACAACTTGTCATGAATAGGGACAGTGATTTTCCGTTTCAGGAAAAGGCCTTTTCCGTTTCCAAAAATCTGGAATTCCGTTTCAACTTGTCTGAAAAATGGAAATTTCGTCCGTTTTCCGTTATCGCGGAAAATCACTGTCCCTACATGAACTGCCCAATTACAGTGGAATAGCATTAAATAGAGGGCCCAGCTTGCCTTCTGAACCGGTCCTTCAGGAGTTTAACTTTTAATGTGTCTCTGTCGCAAAACGAGCCAAATACAGTACCTTACAAATAAAAGCCAATAGTATGAAAAAAAAAGTTTTCATTTTCTCTTACTGATAAGTGGTATGGACTCGTCTCAATTATTTGTAAAATTGGTATGTTTACACTTAATATTTTTTCAGAAATTTGACATTTTATGATAAACTTTTTTGTGGAGTCACAATGGTATTTTGGACCATTTTGTGCCATGTCATAATAAGTGATAAATATTTTGTTCATGGTCAGAACATATATAAGATGTGGTATCATTTGAAAGATGAATGTGAGTTTTACATTTTCCTTTTATAACTAATATTTGCAAAGGTTATACAGCCTATTATTTAGGGAAGTAAAGTCACATTTTTGCTCAATTCATTATGTTTATTGAGCCAAACTTAACATTTTTTTCACAAAAAATGCAATTTTACATGAAAAATCTATTTTAATGAACCTTATTGACAGGATGCACAAAACTGGTGCAAAAAATGCAGAAATACAATGTAGTGTGACCAATGCTTGGGTAATAAGATGATTGCAAATATGTCAGTTTTAATCCTCCATGTCAATTTGAGTAAATATTGATGAGATTGATCTGAGCTGACATTAGGAAATCAAGAGTCAATGAACTTTGTGGAATAAGTGAAATATTCCTTACTGATAGTGTATTTAGTGTTTTAATGGATCAGCAAATACATGGGGATAGATGTATATGCTTTTTATACGGCAATAATACAAACTGCTTACAAAATTGGGAAAAATTGTGGATGCCAAACACACAAAATGCAGAAAGGAAAAGTTGGGGCTGGCAGTGTGGCACACAATATGTATTTGATCCCTAAAACATATCTTATCACAACACTCCAACTTCTATGAATACAGTATGATATTTCTGGGATATAAAGTACTATAATTCACTGTAACATACTGTGAAATGATATAAATATTCCATATATCTTGCAAACACAGTGGGAAAGAATGTTTGCGAGCACACCAACAACATTTATCTTGACAAATGACCAACACCGTAGGCTAACGACCGCTTAACATCACCTCCACCATGCACATCAAATGAATTCAATTCAAGAACTAGTTCAAAGCGATTCATAATGGATTACAGACAGGGTGAGCAGCACTTTCCCTCTCCGGCGTCAAGAGTACATCTTTACCAGTTTGATAACCCGTCGTCTGATGACTTGATCTTCCCTGAACCCATAAATATACAAGTTTCTCATCAGGATATCAAAATTCCCCACATCCCAGCCATCATCATCAATTTTCCAACTCAATAATCCCATTTGTAGCCCCCATTCCTTCAGACCATCATTCCACAAAGCAACAAGGAAGCTGCAAACAATGCCTCATAACTCTGACACCTGATAACACTGTTTCGTTATCCTCCTTGTTTTTCCCCGTCACCTAAACTCCCATCCATATTCGCTCCCTCCACTCGTCACACTCCAATAAATGTCCCAAGCCCAGAAAATGAGACTCTGTTATTCCAGGAGCTGGGTTAGAGCATCACTCCCCCGACAGTCGTTTACTGTAGTCCCTCCCTCCCCCATGTCATTAGGTGTTCTCTCTAACCCCAATCTGCATGCAAGCCCCACACCAAGTGAAATTAATTTATCGCGCTGTCTTCGTCCAGTGATTGCTGTCCCCACACTTCACACTTATGCCCTCCTTCTCTCGATTACTTCTTCCTCTCTCAAGTTCCTTCATGAATGTCGAGCCCCAGCACATTCCTGCCGATATACCACTGAATAATTGAGGAAACAAATAATTCAGGTAACTGTGGTGGAAAAATTTATTTTCCGGGACGCAAAGCACCCGAACAGACAGTTATTTTTGGTTCAACATTCAGAAAGTCGTAAGATTAGCATAGATCGAGTGGTTGGTTGTTGTATAGGGCAAGAGTGATCTTTGCATCTCGTTTGAGACCTGAATGGGTGAAGATGGGTTGGATAATAGAATATGCTCATCAATCTTCCTGGGATGTAGTTGACTGGGAATCCTAGCTACCGGTAGGCTGTGACTTCAGACCAGATGGATGGAATTAATTTGGACTTCATTAATTAAATATAAATATCAGCGGTACTCTGTGTGTATGTGTGTACCCTGTGAGGTACAGAATGGCATTCTGTCATGGTGCAGTGAACTTACAAACAGATTCATTCTGAAACAAAAATGTTGTAGGAAAGCTAGGCAGGTGTACAAACATATGGTTAAATATCCCAGCTTTGGATAACCTTTTACATATTTAGATATAACAGTGGGCTCTCATTATAAAGAACACAGATATAAGAAAATCTTGATAAGACTATTTGTTTCTGGTTCCAAAATTGAAATTTTCTTTGTATTTCATTGTTTTTGCAACCTTGATATAACAAAAATTTGATATAACAAAGTAATCTTCCTAGTCTCAAGGAATTCATTATAACAAAAGTCTATTGTATCCATAAATAGGTTCAATATGTGAAATATCTCAGTAAATGTCTAATTAGGTATGTACCATCTCTTTGGCAATCTATTAGGATCTAGTGAAGAGATCTTTTGCATTGTCCAAGTATTTCTGGAATTTAGCAAGTTTTATGCGGAGCCGTTTTTATCGTTATCGCTATATTGGACTGCCCCTTCACTCTGGAATATCTTTTTTGGCACATCATATTTGAGAATT
>JZLH01S0021071.1:52829-66428 GCA_001188425.1 Eucidaris tribuloides | reverse complement strand
GCTTATGATTGAGAAGACTGTGTGGAAATACCTAATAATTTTCCAGACCGAATATTTTGTGATCATTATATCCCTGAAAAGTGTAACAGGTATTTGCCACTGTTAACCCATTGAAGACAGATTAATTTTGCTATAACACACATATCCTACAAATGTCTGAACAAGTATATTCATAAAGAGTCCACAATGGGTTAATGAGTTTATGTGAGACAGACATAAAGGGCAATAACCTTTATTTGTTTTTCATGAATTTGTCTCTCATCAAGGAAAGGGAATAAAGGGGTAAAAGTCAGTAAAATGGGAAATTTCAAAAATAATAGGAAAAATTGGAGGTAAACGGAATGGCTGATTAGGGAATGACAGATACAGGAAAAGGAACAGTAGGACATACAGAAAAGAACTAGGAAAAAAAGAAAGAAAACAAACACTCTTACCCATAAAGAAAGAAACAAAGTCAAAACTAAAAACATATTTAAAAGAATAAATGGATACTGATGAGCAGAAAAAAAAGTCATGAATGTTGGGTTGAATTAATATTACTTAACTAGAAATAATATTTAATTAAAGACTTCTTTTTCTCACACTGTTACTTACATGTTATGTACATGTTTCCCTGTTCTTAAATGTATTCAAAACGACTTGCTAATGAATTACTTAAACAAGAAATAGTTATAAAACACAAACATTAACAAATCAATGAAAATTTAAATAAGAAATCAGACAATGAATACAAATGTTATGAATCTGTGAAACGTGATTCGTTTATTATCATATAAACATCAGTTCTGCACATTTCATTAATTTACATTTTAGTTTTTTACCTGAAATTAACTATCTATGGTTTCATTCGATATGATTATTACAGAGTTATAATCATAGAGTTTTGTTAACATAATATTTGGAGTAACATGCTCAGTTCAGAAATAAATTTTACAGAAATAAAATAAAGCCAGCTTTAAGTATGCTTCTTTTATAAGAAAAATTAATTCTATAAGAGTTCCTAACAAGTTCTTTATTTTTCCTAAAAATCTGGTAAAATGACAAAGTTATTTGAATTTATATAATGTGCCATGACAAACCCCATGAATGTGACGTTCAAAATAATTTGACACATGGGGTACAATGCAGGTAAAACAAATATTTTGACAAATAAACTGAACATTAGAAAAAAAGGAAAAACTGTTATGAGATGGAATCAGTATTATATTGATATAGCAGGCCAAGAAAAACACACTAAATTTTGAAGAAAAAAACATTATTGAAATGCAATCGGATGAATGGCAAAAATACACACAAGAGAACAATGCTGCCTCTAGTTAAAACAAAAACGACACATTCTGTCCAAATTTTACCTGAAATGTAAGCCAAAGATAATGAATCAGTCTGTTGGAGTATATCCATTACAGCAATTGAAACCCTTCAGAGTGACTGACTTCCACTAGGCTCACAATTCAATTTAATTAATCTTTAATCCCATTATTTGCTCTTGCAGCTAGAGAAATAATAACCCCTGCCTGTAAATGTGACTTTCACGACAGTATGAAGTGTCACTTAATCGAAAAATTAGCTTAAAAAACAACTCTGCTTGTAAATGTGACAATCACGACAGCATGGAGTGTCACTCGATCTTGAGATTATTTACAAGAAAAAGCTTGTTCACTCTGCAAATTACTCCAGACACCTGAAAGTTTATTTTAACATCAGATAGCGACTTTGATGCATGATGTACATTGATATTTCATCAAATTCTATATACTACGCCAAAGTGGTCATCAATCTTCTGCTTGCTCCTGAGTACTACACTTTTTTTTCTATTTTTTGTTAACGCTTACATGCTGGTGTATTATTGTACTGCAAATAGTATACCCTTTCAATAAAAGCTAAAATCATTAGAAGTATGACAGTAACATAATCCATTATTTCACTTTTATACAGTAGAAGAATGGCCTTAATCAATCATAAAATGAGTTTTACAATTGATATATGTCTAGAATATTGATAGTTTGTAATTCTTTATTGTGACATATGAAAAACACGTACAGTTTATAATACATGTTTATTGATTCAATATCTGAAATTCAACCGCTTAGTTGTAACTTTGGAAATCATTACACCATTACAATACAAATGTTATTGTTCATCAAAAGGGTATCCATTCGACAAAAAAAATAAAAAATTGGTACTCGATGATTTTTTCACAGCATGTGTACAAGGTTACAGTTGTTAAAACTGACTCTAAACTCAGCAGGGTTGGGTTTCTTCCGGAAAAAACTAGTTTTTATCGGGACAGTGGAAAAAACTGGAAGAAACCCCTTTTTTCCGTTTTTTACTGGAAAAAACTGGAAAAAAACTGGAAAAAACCTCCAAACAATATTTCCGGGCCCAATAAATGATATGAAATACAGTAATTTTAGGAGAATTAGTATACATTACAATAAATATAACTGGCAACAACATATTTAATAGACAACAAGAAAAAAAAACTACTTGCCATAATCTAATCCAAGAAATTAATATTTTGAAATAAAAAAATTATTCTTCCAAACGATCTCTAATAAAGGGTGTACATGAGCTAGCATGGATCTTTTTCATACAGTATTGCATAAATGTCCTAAACTCTATTTATTCATTGATTTATTATTCAGCATCATGGTATAATTATATTTTCCTAAAAGCAACTGACTCATCTTCGGCATCCACTTTGCATGTGTTAACTACTTAGCTGGTTTTCATATTCAAGGCACAAGTTTAGTTTTGGGGATTTTTTTTTTATTTGAAAGGTTTTGCCCAAAGATCATATCATACCAATAACAGATTCTGAATGTCTTTAGTTTTTTTTTAATTAATTAGTGAAAAATCCAAAGGGTTAATAAGGCATTAAGGGTAACTGAATTATACCTCATCAGAAAGAGCAGACTCTGATCTTTCTGATGAGGTATAATTCAGCATAAACCTTAACACCTTATTAACCCTTTGGATGCTATAATGTTAATTTAGTCAAAAATCTCGAGGTCCCCCCCTCCCCCGAGATATTTTATTAATTAATTAAAAAAAAAACTAAAGGCATTCAGAATCTGTTATTGGTGTGATTATGACTTTTGGGTATAAACCTTTCAAATAAAAAAAATTTGCCCGAACTAATCTTCCGCTTTAATTCACTCAGCATACTTTGAGAGTGCCTGTCTGCCACAACCGTAACTGTATCACTGATATTATGGTTGGCATCAAAGCAATTCTTAAAACTTTTGACAAATAGGTGACAATTTGAGTGTCTGACACAACAGCTTACACCAGGGAATGAATACATGGGTGCTCGGGGCGATTTCGCCTCTGAAATAGCCAAACAGCCACCCAAAATTGCAAAAGAGCCCCTGTAAATTGCCATTGGGTCTTTTACAAAAGGGTATCTGGAACATGAAAAGTAGCCCCGGAAAAGTTTTTTTTATTTTTTTCCGTGCCTTACACAAGGCTAATTATTTGACTATTTTGCTCCATACTATAAACTGAGCTAAATTATAGTACAATCAACTGAGTACAGTTACATGTAGTTGCATAGAGAAGTGATTATGAATAGGAGGGAATGAAGAAATTATGGTTAGAAGTTCATAACCAAAGCAGGGGAGAACAAAATACAAAAGAGCTGTCCTGTTTTATTATAGTTATGATAGTTTATAAAATGAAAATCTTGAATAAATAACAAAAAAATAAACACTTGGGAGGTTTTTTCCGTTTCTTCTGAACAAGCAGAAAAAAACTGTTTTTTCCAGGATGGAAAAAACGGTAAAAACCGGCGGAAAAAACCACCTGCAGAAGAAACTGCCAACCCTGAAACTCAGTGCTTCCCTACATCTGACACTGTCTGAAAATACTTGGCATGTTATGAGTTAATGATGAAATCCTAGAAATAAACAGAAATGATGTATAGGATGTCTCTTATTAGAATTTCTTACTCAAAAAAGAGACACAAAACATTTGACCCGATTCTGTTTAACCCTCAGAGATCTACTGGCTCCGATATGGTGTCCAGTCTCTTGTATACGCCCCGTGGCTACAGACACAAGTTAGCGCCGCATATACAACACCCTGTCATAGACAGATGGTAGATATTTATATCCATTTATGAATGCAGTCGCTCCAAGCATGTTTGTGTGATGACACGCCCCCTGCCCCTCCCACTCCAAGATATGGAGCTTTGAATTGTGGTTTCAATCACAGTTAACCCATCACTTCATTCATTTCATCATTCATACCAGTTAATCACAGTCTCTTTTTAGTTTCATGAAGAAATAGATTGAAATCAACATTCAAGCATTGTCAGTATGATATTTAATTCAGTATTGAGTAAGGATGGTGAAATTGCTGCTGATGTAAAAGGCGTTTGTAACTGAAAGATGTAAAAAAAAAAATCTAATTTTAAGATCTATATAAGATAAACATTAAAATAAAATAAAAATAACAAAGAAAATTATGTGTTTACTTGAGAGAGTATCAAAGTGGAGAGTTTCCGAAAGCTTTTCTGATTGCAGGCAAAGTTTAACAATATTTCCAGTCCAAACATATGAGCGACATAATCCTTCGTGCCATTAGTATCTTTTGTAAGGTAAAAAATGAATCTCCCCAAATGTTATACTTCAAAACAATCATATTGAAAACAATCATTTTGGAAAAAAGTACGAGTGACCCTTTTTATTTACACATATCTTCATATCTTATAACATTTTTATTCCTAACATTTGTAATCAATGGTATTTGTACATTCATGCTCTACTACATATGTTGCTAAGCCACAAATGTTTGATTTTGTTTCCAGTTTCACAATATTACCCAATATCTGCAAAAGATGTATAGTCTACATCAAAAATGTGTTTTTTTTCCCAGAAATGTGTGCACATTTGCATAAAACATACAGCTCAGCTGATAGATAATTTACATGCATTATTCCCGTAAGGTAAATATGAGTTAGGCCATTACTTCCTATATTTCATCCACATAGAGCTAATACACAGCTGATTTAGTTCCAGGTACTGAATTATATTGGAATACGGTGATTTTTTTTTATACAGATCTAGGAGATCTATAAATACCATGAAAATCAAACACTTTGAACTGCTCAAGTTTATGAGAAGTTAGTAAAAAATAACAATGTCCCAATTTTTTCACAAGTTACTTTACTTAGTAATATCTACTTGCTGATCACTGAAACCACAATCATGTCATTCCCCAAATTTGTCACTAGTTCTGATCTTGTTTCTATTTGTTTGGAGTGACAATGTCACACTTACTGAAAAATTTCAGAAAAACTTGTTGGGTCCAATAAAAATATACCCAAGCATTAGCATTTTAAATGCATCAATAAACTGGACTGATATTTCTAATGACTTTTCCCCTTAAATATTTATTATGCAGTAAAAAATTCTGGTTTCATTTTGTTTTTAAACAAGATCCCCCAAAACATGCTAATATCAGTCGATTTTTTCTATTTGCTTTCACTTACATTAAAACAGAGATAGGCTATAGTGATGGGTTGAAGCCTGTCTTGAGCTAAAAGCCAAGCAATCAAAACTCACTCATGTTGTAAATCCAGAAATGTTAAAATAACATGTATGGAGTGCATTTAGAAGCTCATTTTAAATCAGCGTTGGCATATGGTAAAATCCATTTAAATCCGCCCATGCCCCTGCTCCGAATTATGCACACAGAGAGTAAAACATTTTGTAACGGAAATGAAACACAAGTGAATGAATTGGTTCAAACGATATCTTATGCCCGTAACGAAACGAGAAACATCCACTTTTCTGATGATATAATAGAAGGAAAGTAACATGTATGCTAATTCCCCTTTTGATATAGAACGAGGAGCCGACAAAAGGAGACTGATTCCCTTTCATTATGGCAAACATGTCCTGACCTTTACAAATGAATATTATTCAAATCAATTCATAACTATAGTCATTATTATTGATCGAATCAAACATATTGCCAAAATTGATTTTCCACTGGAAGCCACGAATCAATAATATGCTAATCAAATTCATTGCGGCTTAACCTCTCGAGGACCGTGAAACACGGATCGGGGTAGGGAGCATGTTCGATTCTTCAAGCGTATAAAAGTTATTCAATGATTTCAAGCACGTTTTCATCGTTATCGCTCCCTCGAGTGCCACGAGACAGAGGACACGAGGTGCCGAGCTTTTCGGTTCAGAAGTTATCAAAGCTTTTCGGACGGTATCATCCTTCACATTTATTTTATGAGTTTTCAAAAATCTCAACTGTCATCTTGAATTATAACCGTAACGGATCTGGGTGGTGAGGAGGTTGGATTTCATATTTCCTTTCAAAATATAATAAGTGTATTCCTCCTCTCATCAATCACAAGCCCTCAGAATTATGACTAGTCTAGAAAATTATGCTGGATTTTCTAATGAAATGATATTTAAAATCTATTTAACTGAGTCTTTGGTTATTAATTATTTTCTTGAGTTGGCTTGAACAAAGAGTTTAGTACTGAGAACAAGTGAAAATTTTTGCATGGTTTTTTGTTGTATAATTAATATTACAAATATTAGAAGAAATTAAATGGGCAAGATTACTAGTTCAGACAGAATAAAGATTAATGTGAAGACAGGTAAAAAAAAATTAAGAGAAGTCATGTTAACCATGATGAAACGATGGTTCAAATTTCTATAATAATGTAAATATATTATGTAATAATTTGCTGTTGTATCATGCAACCTGCTATATATGTTATATGCTATTGTGTATTTTGCTTTCAAGATGTAGCTCACAAGCTATTACCTCAATAACAATCAATCATTCTGAAATTTGGCTAAATTCTAGTATAAAGAGCAAACATTAGAAGTTAATGGTGACAAAAACTAGCCATGGATAAAATCAAGAGATAACTATGAGAATAATGTGTCATTATAATCACTGTACAAACATTAGGTATTCTAAATTAAAAATACATCTTACGCGCTAAACCTGCGTTACAGTTGGGATAGCATGTCTTGATTAGGTGTGAAAACTAGAAATGCGGCTACAAGCAAGCATATCCCCTGGTCTTTATTTTTTGTTGGAAGTTGTCTTTTGGGTAATATCCACTGGGACACTGGGGAAGAATAGGAGCGTATACGCGGCGGTTCTGCTCTGTGCAATTCATGCATTAACTCATGAGTGAATAATGAGTGAGGGTGGGTAGTTTGTCGGTTACGCAGCACAGCAGGCTCCCTTAAGTTTTGGCTGGATTTAATGTCACGGAAGGTGGCAGCGTGTGAAGTTTGCCACCCCCGTCCAATGCGCACACTTGATCGTCACTCCTCTAGTCTTATACACCTTATACTTTTTTACTTCTGGCAACATATGTATAAAAGTAGGGACATTGCATCACTGGGGCTGAGCCGCCACATCTGAACG
Source organism: Eucidaris tribuloides (assembly GCA_001188425.1). Lineage (NCBI taxonomy): Eukaryota > Metazoa > Echinodermata > Echinoidea > Cidaroida > Cidaridae > Eucidaris > Eucidaris tribuloides. The sequence goes on along the minus strand of JZLH01S0021071.1, from coordinate 59,015 downwards.
GTCGGCGGTGGGGAGTCGCACAGTCACCAAATCCCGCGAGACCCAATCACTGGATGCGTCTTGACGCATTCACTACTGTGGCCCTGACCCTCAAGAGAGGGCACATCACCGGTGCATGGACAGCTAGCCAGCGCTGGACCCAATCTAAATTCATGAACGTTTTACAGCTCGGCATCTCGAGTACCGTACAAACAGCCGTCCCATTTCACAGCTAATTACGGCACTTTAGCCCGGCCACTTGTGGTGGTGCTTGGGTGGGAGCGGACGACGTAGGGGGACGGTGCTTGGCGCGAGGCAGAAAGCGGATAGATATCTACGATGCGAGGGATGCTTGACAAGACAAGAACACTCTCCAGTTTGCATCTTGAGTTCGCTAGTGGAGCTAGAATCGCGGCTGAGGAGTGTGTCAACACGCGGCAATCCCTGCCCGCAAATTGTGTTTGCTGCGGAAAAACCGGCCCAGTAGCCGTGTGTACATGACTGTTTTGTGGTGTTGGTTCTTGCACTGTGCTGCCAATATGATGGCAACGTTTACTCAGCAAATTGACCTGAAAGCGTGAATGGAAGCGGACATTGGTGTCGGATGTGGGTAGATAGAGGATGAGGGGAGGGGCGGGGTGTGTGTTCCTTGCTGGAGGTTGTTTTGTGTATGATATGTAGACTATTGAGGATATCAAGACATATATGCTATACCTGTGCTATTTACTCTTTTTTTTGCAGAAAGGTATTGACACGGAATTGGACTGTGTGATTTGTGACACCATCACCAGGGACTACAATGAAATACTTGACATATTTATTATGTTAGATATCATACTGCATTCCCTTTTGATACGTTTTGGATCACTAAATCTTGCAATCAAACCACACTCAAATAAAAAAAAAATCAAATTTTAGTCCAAGGTTAATCGTGGTGATTTTTTTTGGGGGGGGAGGGGGTGGGGTGAGGATGGTTTAATTATGTTGTTCAATTTAGTAACAGAGATTGAAAATCACATAAGTACAAGAAGTACAGTCCATCCTTCATTATGATGCTAGCCTAAGATACCAAATCAATATTTTCTCAACAGCTCCAATGTTGAATATGAATTCTTTATGGTTAAATAATTGAAAATTGCATAGGAAACCAATTTCTTTCAATTGTACAAAACAGTATTCAAAGAAAATTTCCAATAAATCTTCAGTTTGTATGCTTTCTCATTTAAACTAATTTGAGGTAAAAAGAAACATTCACCAAACACTTTTAAAGATATGTACAAATAATTTACAATTATATTGATAACAATTATTAAAGGTATTTTGTGGTCTATCCAAATTTGTTGGACACTGCCTAAAACCACAGATCAATCAATCAATCAATCAATCAATCAATCAATCAATCTCACAATCAATCAATCAATCAATCAATCAATCAATAAAAGCCATTCATTCATCCACCCAATAATCCATCCATCCATCCATCCACCCATTAATCAATTATTCATTCAATTTATTAATAAATAGAATACACACACTAATAAATAAACTAAGTATTAAATACATGTAATTTTTTTCCTTAAATCATGCTGGTAATTCAAGAGTTAATTATGGGATATCAGGTTTATGGGATCTACCTTTACATAATTTAGTTGGGCATAAATTCCCATGTACATCTCACTGAAGTACAGAGTGCTGTATGCTCTTTGGCACTAGCTCCATCTCGTTGATATTTAATTCATTACAACCCCCATTCATACAGCACCGCCAATCCATCTCTGAGCCAGTTCTGATGTACTGTACCTTCACTGTGTTGTCTGAAGAGTACGAGGTGGGTGTGAAAAGGGTGTGTGGATACGAGCCACCCCTCCAACACCATGAGGTGTTACAGCAGCGATTTATGGGTGCAGGTGACGCACAGTGGGTTCTGACTGAATGAGAAAAAGCCACTGCCTAGCTAGGACAGTGATGTCTACTTTGTACAAATATTTGAAAAAAATCTTTCTGCTGTATGCGTGCATGAAAGAAAGAGAGAATACAAGTAATTCAGTTTGGTATTTAAGGGGGTACTGCAGCGATTCATAACAGTGGTAACGAAGTCTTTGCTACTCATTTTATTTCATTGCATAGTAATTGTCCGATCAGAAGGCACAAATTCTAATCAAGAATATGAACAAATATTGGACAAGCCCTCATTTGATGTCTTACTCTACCATACCACAGTAAAGAAACTGATCAATCCTGATCGACATACATTACATTTAAATACAAATACTACCAGACTTTTGCGGAAAAATAAGCAACAATAATTTAACATATTGTTCCTGCACAGCTTTAAACAGATTTAAAAAATTGACTGGAGCATGGTATTACGAGAAAAAAGCACCAAACTCTCAAATTCTCCACTTACAAAACATAGTTGACCACCTTTACTTTTCAGAGTTCTCCTACCAAATCCTCCACTAACTTTTGCCTCAAGTTTTAGATTCCCTCTTACATCAAGCGGCATCTTTTGGGGTCCATTTAGCCCGGTACTACAAACCTTTTTCTCTCACTCCTTGACATTTTCATAATCGTGGTGTACCAGGAATTCTTTCCAAGCTGAAAGCTTGTATGGAAAACAAGTGTACACACAGAAAAGAGGGTGAAGCAGGCAAGAAATACAAAAAACTGCACCAAAATGTCTCAATTTGGCAGTCATTTTCCCCCCTTCTCCTCTGTTGACACACATATCTGAAGCCCGAGGTTTGCGCGCAAAGCCTTTATTGATTTCCCCGCTTGGTACACATCCGAATTGTTGGCAAGAAAATGCATGTTTGAAACACACCGAAGTGCAGTACACATATTTGATCTTGTACGGTGAACGATTTGTTTGGCGGTTTCAACAGATTAAAAAAAGAAGAAGAGACAGAGAGAGAAAACGAGGGGGTGCCTCATGAATTTTTCATCGGCGTATCGTATTTTGTTCACAAGATGCGCTCTTTTCCTCTTGTCCGTGCAATCTTACGCATCTCAAGTTTCCGGCAGACCTTCAGCACATTTAACGACCTTGACAAGCTAATTTGGTTTAGACATTTGAGAAATCTTTAAATGAGACAATTTGGTGGTCATATATTTTTGGGGAGAATATTGCATGGAATTATCAGATTTAAATGCCAGGAAGAGTGGCTAAATCAATATTCAAATATTGACTATTAAAATTAGGAATATACTTAAAAGAGGAAATTGTGCTCTGAAAATTTGTATGGCACATTTTTTGTATTTTCAGAGGACTTCTTAATTCTCTGCACCTGTTTTTCTAAGTAAATATGAACTTAATTGTCTTACATTTATTAAACTGCATGATTTACCACTATGACATGACTAAGTGCACACCTGAAAAAAAAAAGATAATGCTCACCTTCCTCACAATTGCAACCAAACCACACAAAGCACTAATACCGTGTCTGTTATAGTTTCACAGTTAATTTTGACCAATCAGATATGTGATTAATAGTACAGTAACCAGAGTTGGTGATGCAACTCCAAGTGGATAGAACCTTCCTCAGCAGCATATCCCCAGTTAACTCAGGCTGAAACTGCCATGTGAAACTATACATACTAAGAAATGAGGGAGTAATTGGGGAGTAGAAATTGATACAATAGCAACATCCTAGAAATTTGACACCCTTAAAGACTGTGTTTGGGATTTGCAAGTCCGTTTCTTCCCTTCATTATCAATACCAAACGGTAGTGTAGTACTTACAAATGGTGTGTTGAAAGTTTGAGATCCATACATCATGAATTTGTTGTTTTCTAATAATGAATTGTTACCAGAATATTGTTCTTTCTGCGAGTTTAAATTTTGCTCAAATTGCGAAACGCGGTTATGTGTATGTTCGCATGACCAGCGGAGCACACTGATTGGTTAAAGGGCTAAACTCCGCGCGACCTTCGGCTAGTGGCTGATCGGACAATTTTGGAACAGCCCGTGCACGTTAATGTCACTGTAAATTTTGAAGTTTAAATGTCCAGATTTTCACCAAAACTACGTATTCTACCCAAAGATTCAATGACAGGTGTTTATTTATGCTAATCTTCACATTGTGAACGATCTGAGCTGATTGCATTCATTTTGCCGTTTTCTGACGTGCAAATCCCGTACTCTGTCTTTAAGGGTGTAGAATTTTAGTATGCACCTCTAAGGGTGTAACGTTACACCCCATAGGGTGCAAAATGTAAGAATTACACCCTATAGGGTGATGCTATTGTGTCAATTTTTACACCCCAATTACACATTTATTTCTTAGTGTGTAAACACTAAGTTAACCTGTTGGCTATTGGGACCAAATGCAATGTCTTCTACTATCAGCTCTATGGGAATTATGGAACTCGGAGGGAATGGGTTAATATGAACATGTCTAGAGTAAAAAAAGATGTATGGAATATGATACAAGATTATTATCATCATCAGCTATAAAATGATATGGGGTGTGTTGACAAGTATTAGACAATAAGCCACCACCCCCCCCCCCCCCTCCTTTCATCAAATGAGAATCAGTTCTTTTTGACAAATCTTTTGCTGTTCATCTATGGGTTGTTTACGAACAGGCTAAATGATGACTGAAAACTAAGTGAAAAAGATGGGTATTTCATCTTTCCTAATCTGTCCATGATGTTTTTGTATTTATTTATATCTATATCTACATGTTATGACTCTTGACAAGCTCTAAAAGATACAGAAAAAATGACCTGCCCCCCCCCCAAAAAAAAAATCACAGTCAACCCACTCAAAGTGAATAACTTTATTGTGTCCAGAGTAAAACTCTGTACACTATTTATAAGAAACTAATGATTTTACAAAGCTAGACATGTTCTTGGTCTAAAAAAAGAAGAAGCATGATTCTTTAAAAAAAAAACAATAAAACTTCTGCCATACAATTGAATATTATATCTCTCTCTCTCTCTATTATTTTTTTTTGGGGGAGGGGGAATGGTGGTAATGGGTGAATCAAGGTACAGCTATTTCACCAGCCTGCCAAACTTATTCACATTAAGCCATGAGTTAAAGCTCAGTGACATAATTGGAAGAAGTAAAAAATGCCTTTAGAACCAAGCTGGTTGAAAGATAACCCAAATGTAGACCAGCTGGAGTGGATCTCCTGGCTGGATGGATTTGTCTTGAGTTTGTTTACCTGAGGAGAAATCAAGCATGAACAGGCCAGCAGTTTAATTTTATCGGGGCATGATAGATTTAATCTCCATAGAAGGCTGCACTACAAATTTGTCTGTTACAATGCATACTAATGAACACTGTTTTAAAATACGTCAACTTTTGACTACAAAATTTTCACAGTAGAATCCCTGCATAGTTTGATTGATTGTAGAGTAGTTTTTACCCCAAGTTAAGGACTACCCCCAATCATGTCATTTACCTTTAAAGTGTCAATGTTTGACGATTATTCCTGGGAAATTTTAGGCAGGGTCTACAGAAAATGTGTGTTATACCAAAATCAAAGCATCTTAAATGGGTTTGTAGCTTCATGTTTAGAAAGATGGGTACACCAATATTCCCCCCACCCCCCCCCCCCACATACACACACAACCTACCACCACCACTAGGTCTGGGATACTGTACCTTGAGGTGTGGATGGTGCTGAGAGGCCAGGACAACCGGCCGAACCATGGTTCCCATCAGCAGATGGGTTAAACCAATACCTCCAACTCCTAGCTACCCCCCCTTCCAAAAAAACAAACAAAAACAACCCGTTACCACCACTAGATCTGGTATACTATACCTTGAGGTGTGGATGGTGCTGAGAGGCCAGGACTACCAGCTGAACCATGGTTCCCATCAGCAAATGGGTTAAGCCAATACACCCAACCCCTACCCCCAACTCTTACCCCCTCCCCCCCAAAAAAAACCTGTTACCATCACTAGATCTGGCATACTGTACCTTGAGGTGTGGATGGTGCTGAGAGGCCAGGACTGCCAGCTGAACCGGGGTTCCCATCGGCCGTGCTACTGGCTGGTGATGAGGAGGATTTACTGGGGGGCAGCTTCATCCCAAGTTGTTCGGCCAACTCGGCATGATCCCCAGGATGGACATAGTCGAACATGGGGCTGCCCGTTAATTCCACCTGATGGAGAAATGAGACAGATACAGGAATTTTGTCTACTTTCAGCCTGTTTTTTCACATGCACATGGGAATAATTTGGAGTCGTAACAT
>JZLH01S0021071.1:30716-41675 GCA_001188425.1 Eucidaris tribuloides | reverse complement strand
CATGACGCATAACCTCGTTGGCCCTACATTTAGTTCATATAACCCCATGTGGGCAGTACTGGTGATTGGTTTCAGCCTTAATAGAGAGGTCGGGACGATGGCCACTTATCACAATGACACATACTTTAAAGGGACAGTTTATAGCGGATTTGAAGGAGAGTGTCCTCTTAAATCCCCTTTGGGGGGGGGGGGGGGGGGGCGGGGGGGGGGGGGGGGGGGGGGGGGGGTTAAATCCCCTGGGCTTCTGCTCTATGACAGCATTGTTCGGTGAGAGACAGTGCAATTTTCTCTACGTTGATTTGAAAGGAGTATAAAGTTATAAATTTAAAGGTTTTTTTGAAAATTGACACTTCTACACATCATATTCATTTTCATCTGTCCTGGTCAAAAATGTTTACTTCATGGAACAGAGGTATTTTGTTGGTTGTCTGGCAGAAGGGCCCAAGCATATCTTCCTGGCAGAAGGGCCTTCACAGTAAATTTCCTCCAATTTGAGAAATATTGCCTTATTTGATATTTGCACTTCACAGACTGACAGAAGGATCTGAAAATATTATACTACTTTGATATCATGTGAAAAGAGTCAATGGTTTTCAAGTTAGAGACTATTTAATATTAAGGCCCTTCTGCCGGAAACATATGCTAGGGCCCTTCTGCTGAACAACCGATGATTGTAGACAATAAATCCTTTGTTTTTATCACAAGTTTGACTGAAAAGATTATCATTCTTCTGGCTTCTGTGGAAGCCCATCTTCCCCAAAGGGTTTAGCATCAAAATGATGTAAAGTTAACCTGATGATGGGGAAATTGATTTTCACTTTACAATATTTGCCACAGGATCTAAACCTTTGGGAGAAATTCCTGTGGTATGTAACAAGCAGCTTAATCACAAATAAATGAGTTGATTTCATGCCAATCAATTAGCAAACTCATTAGTCATTACGAAGATATTGCCACAACTGCATAATTCCCAAATATGGCTGTGAGTGGAATGCCTGATTAAAGTGGAATGAAACCCAGGTCTACGTCTTCCTGCATTCAGAGAATACAGAACAGTACAAGAAGGAAATTAGTTGTGAAAGTTTGATCAAATTTGGTTGGACGGTTCAAGAGTTATGATTGTTCAAAGTTTATTTAATCCTTGTCATGGAGGATTCTTAAATTGACAACTCTACCAGCTTTTTAGATGAAAGTGTGGAGAACTCACCATTGGTTTTGTACATAATTGTTCACATATTTTATTTTTTTATCAAATATCCCATTTGCTCTTGTTTGTTGCGCAAGTATGTCAAAGCAAAAATGATTCTGCACATTTTTGGGAAAGAATTTGGTTACTTTCTCAACTGACACTTCAGAGAACTGTAAATTCATGAAAATTTGTGTACAAACCCAATGGGAATTTTACCACACTGTCATCTGATAAATTGGTAGAGTTACCAATTTAAGGTTCCTGAATAAAGATTAAATAAACTTTGACAAATCATAACTCTTGAACCATTCAAACAAATTTGCTCAAACTTTCACTATTTTTCCTCTTTTATTGTTCTGCATTCTTTGAATTCAGAAAGATGTCTGGGTTTCACTACCCTTTAACAACCCACTGATGGTGAGTTGACTCTCATGTTGTTATTAGTATCATTGTGTATAGTTTGGTAGATACATGTATCTGCAACAATTTCTGAAATTTGGGGACTTAATCCCTTAAAGATTGTGTCATTGATTTGCACGTCAAAAAACATCTAAATAAATGAAATCAGCTGAAATCATATCCAATGTGAAGATTAATATAAATAATCACCTCTCATAGAGACTTGGGGTAAAATATTGAGTTTTGGTGAAAATCTGGACGGTTAAACTTCATCCTTTTTCAAATGGCTCTGAAGCAAATCCGTGGCGCCTATGTGCACGGGCCGTTCCAAAATTGTCCGATCAGCCGTTAGCCGAAGGTCACGTGGAGTGTAGCCGTTTTACCAATCAGCGCGCCCCGCTGGTCTTGCGACGGTACACATATGCGCGATTCGTAATTTGAGCAAAATTTAAACTCACGGAAAGAACAACATTCTGGTAACATGTCGTTATTAGTTTCTCTCATAAAACAACAAATTCATGACGTATGGATCTCAAACTTTCAACACACCATTTGTAAGTACTAAACTACCGTTTGGTATTGATAATGAAGGGAAGTAATGGACTTGCACATCCCTGACACAATCTTTAAACACAATAATTATGCATATTCAGATATCACTGAACAATAGAACATTTTGTAATAATTTGATTGCCAATTACGAAACTCTCAAAAACTTGATATCCCTCGTTGCAGAACTCAAAGATATAAGAACTCCTCAATCCCAGCGATTGTGACTGTGCTGAACTCTGGTACGAAGTAATTTTTTGATACTCATCTTGCCAAACAATTAGTGGGTACATTCGGCTGAATACCTATTTATCAGTATTCATATTATGTGTAAATACTTTCGACTATTGCAGATTGTTCCATAAATATACATACACCATCTATTTTTCATATTGCAGATTATATACAATATATATTTATTTCTGATTACAAATCATTTCAAGTTTTTAAACGGCACACTTTTTATAACTGCAACTCTCCACAACATCAATTGTTTTAAATGTACGAAAACCTAGAGTCTATCTCAATTGTATTTAATGTCTAATTCGCTTTCATTATCTGAATGATATATTTACACTTATTTTAATTAGCAATATAAGCAATACCATATACTATTGTTATTTTGTAAGTATGTATGTAACTTTGTACTTTGTAAACCGTCATATTTCAGTCTTTGGACTGCTTTGATCAGTGTTTTTATCTAATAAAATGAGCTGAATTGAATTGAATTGAATTGAAATTGTGATGGTTCCTGTTTCCATGAACTTTACTGCTTCAGAGTTCTGTAATGTGTTCAAGTTTGACAATGTCATACTCTGCGTGTTTCTACTGAGGGTACGGGGAAGATGTTGTGACCCATCTCATTTCTACTAGAGGCCGCCAACCAGCATGAACCGGATTTTCGGTATTTACCGAAAAAATGCCAATAGAAACATGCAGATTGAGCAATATTTTGAGTGTGGTGTCAACTTCAAATAGGCTGTAACTTTTTTTTTAATTACAATGTTGTGGAGATATATTTTTCAACAAGTCTTTTTGGCTGCACAAATGAATACAAAATAAAAGGACATCAGGTATAAAGAGGACGCAGTCATTTCGCCCCTCCAAATTCTGCCATGTAGATTCATGTATGGTATTTACATGTGTATGGATATTCTTTTTAATACATGACTTTTTTCTTGCAAGTGGAAGACCGCCCCAGGCTTTTGTTACTCAGCCACTCTGCAACCTACATACAAACACAAAAGGCAGAAGGAATGCACACCTGTGACACATTCCAGACAACATTCACTATTATTGTGGTTAGGGGAAGAAGAACACCTGTCGTCGACCTTGGAATTTACCACCACGGACTGTCATATGTCATTCCTTGCACATAGTTCAATGATCTTTTCAGGGAAGGTGAGAATAATGGTTTCCATGGTACCCCATTTTCAGGAGTTTTAACAAATTTGTCAGCATATCGTGAAACAAACATGATTATTCATGAAGCTGTCAAATAAGGTGAAACATACTGGTAACATATTATTCACTTCAACAGAGATGAAGGTGATTATATGTATTTATTGAAAATTCAATCTTCAACATGCATATTACACAATATAATTGCTTTGTTATATAGTAAAGCAATAACATAATAGTACACTTTTATTGTCAATGTTTTTATGGACAATTTCAAGGCTTTATTGATTCGATGGTGACACAATTACAGGAGCGGTGCCAGGGTAAAATCTTAGTGGAACAAAATTCGTTGGGGTGAATTTTGCTGGCCCAAAAAATTTTCCCAGCCAATTAGCGAGCAAAATTGCAAAAAGTAGAAGGGGGGTGGGGGGAGGGGTGGACACCAAACATTTTTCCAGGCCAAATAGCGAGTAACATTTTTAGTACACAGCAAAACATTAACTGATCTTACGGGGGCAAAATTTTAGAAAAAAAACAGTAAAATCCATGTAATTATCATTGCTTTCAAAACAATAGGAGGGTGGGCACCCGGCCTTCTAGTGGAACTGCTCCTGCATCATAATAAATTAGTTTGCTGTAAACAAATTGTTAGTTTATCAATAAATTTAGAATATCAAATGAAAATGAAGAAAATAATTTTCAGGAAATTGATAATAACACAATATAAGAAGCAATAAGGTGGAGAGCAATGCATATTGTTTACCAAACTATGTGTATTTGAAAGACTGATGGAAAAAGTTACTAAATGTAGTACTTTCGGAAAGTATGACTGATGGAGATGAACTGAGGTAAATCATGGTAATGACTGCAAATTGTAACCTGAGACAATGATGAAATTTCACGAGCAACTCTTCCTAACATGTTTGTGGCTTCCTCAACAATAACGATGACAAAACTGCATAGTACACAGAACTCTAACCTACAGGGGACTGGGGTCAAGCGGCTCCCACTGATCACTTCTGGGTTGAGACTTGGCTGAAATCATCAGTTGTCGAAATGACTTTCAGATTAAAAGGTGTGAAATGGGCCTGCTAATGGGGTCACTAGAGCTTTGGGATCACAGAGGATGGGGGGGGGCAGTTTTTTCATCTTACTTCCCGATTAAAAAAGAGATAGAAGAGAAGAAACAAAATTTCAAAAGAGTTTCTAGAGGATTTATTTAACACCTCGAAGACAAGATGAGTTCTGTTCCCCGGCCCCATGTTTTACAAGTTGATGAGGTGGGACATGCATGAGTGGTGCATACTAAGTGTGCAGTTTGCCCTTTAAAGAGCGGGACTGATTGCCTTGTCCTTTCTGGGTATTAATTTGAGTCAAATGTCTTCTTTTTTTCCAGGGTACAGTGGGGGGGGGGGGGTTTGTTGGAAGATTTAACTTTGTTCTTGATGATGTCCTAAGAAGTTTAGGGAAGGTGCAAAAGGGCATTACTGAATTAAACAAACTGCATATTTGTTGTTTAAGCCCATTTGAGTAAATTTCTGAAATTCTGATTGAAATCTGTGTTGATTATAAATATTCCTTCTAAACTTAAAACTATCTTGCTGAAAAAGATTGACATAAGTATTCTAATCAGTAGTGATTCTTCAGTCAACAATTTTACATATTCACATATCAGTTTACTAGTATTTGTATGTAATTGCAAGAACATGATTTATACACAAGTCAGTGTCAGGTGCAATATTAGTAACTGTATTTGTCATAAAAACTTATGAGGAAATGAAAATTGAGAAAGCAATGCAAAAAGGTCAATTGAATTAAATGAAGTTTTAAAACTTCAAATTATGAAACATTCTAAAAGCAGATGTATGTCATAGACCTCTTCTGAATAAAATGAACACAAAAATATTCTAGTCAATTTTTACAGTATGATGTTGAAAAGAATAACCATACTGATGGTGTTTGTATTAATGTTGTACAATTTATTTGGGTTTGAATTACTCAGTGACATCTTGGCTATACTCTTTTAACTTTTGATTTCTCTGTTTTCAATTCAAGCTGCTGTATATAAACAAAATATTATTGAACAATACAACCCAAAATATGCAAAATAATTTGCTCATGCAAGATAATGATTTACATGATTAATTTATAACCAAACATGTTTGTCTACAGTGACAGTAACTTTTTAGAGTCTAATTACAATAGGGATTATCTGTAATCAATATGCAAAAAACAACAACAACAAACATTTCAATAGATGAACTTTTTCTGCAATTAGTCCACATACAGGTATGTCTAAAATAAGATAACGTATGTATCAGTTGAAAAACAATCAACAGATGTGAATATTTTACCCCAATAGACAGAGGTGTCAATTGCCCCCCCAATAATTTTGACAACTTGAAAAATTCATAATATGCAATGCAATTATGTTTTAAAAAGCATTGGAAAGCATTATAAAACCATTAAAATGGCTTCTATTAAACATACTTGTCAATGGCACGCTTTGCGCGCAAAATCCTGTATTACAATTTGGTGTGCAGAGCGCGCCGAAAATTTTTGGAAAATTTTTCACTTTTGCCTCTCCCCCCATCCGAAACATGGATTTACGCCCCTGCCAATAGAAACGATAATATGATTTTAGTATACCATGCATTAATCCACAGAGCCCATCCCTGAAATATCTTGGGACTAGTCTTCAATGAGTTAAGCTGACCACATCCCAGTCTCTGTGTAATACATTGTCGGTTGTGCGGCAGAAGGGTCCTAGCATATGTTCCTAGTACAAGGGCTTTAATAATAAAGTTTCTCTAATATGAGAAATATTGCCTTATTTGATATTTGCACAGGACAGACTGACAGAAGGATCTAAATATATCTACTTTGATTTCATGTGAAAAGAGCCAATGGCTTTCAAGTAAGAGACAATTTAGTGTTACAGCCCTTCTGCCAGGAACTTTTGCTAGGGCCCGTATGCCAGACAACAGACAAATTAGGGTGTCAATTTAATATAGATTTCCATATCCATACACTCTAGCATTACCACACTGTTTTGATGTTGTGATTCTTATTCCTATATAACAATCAAATATTTGGTGAATAAAATGAAAATCAAGAACTAGAATATAAATTTTGTTATACATGTATACATAAGTAAAACATGGTTAAACACATGCTTTCTAAAATGCATTATCTCTAAATCTTAAAGACACAGGCTAACATTGTGGATCTTCAAATAAAACAAATTGTCAAACTTTGCTATCTGAGCTACATAGTAGTGTTTGAATGGACAAATAAACACCCTAGAATATGAAAGCTTGGAAATTTATGGTGCCACTGGCAAGATATGAATGAATAAACAATTAGTACTCGGGCTGAGTACAAAATAGCCTAGATCTACACACAGTAAGTTTATGGGAGGAAATGGGCAGGTGAATCCGGTCAACCTACAATTTTCACTTTTTTAAAGCACTAAATAATCATTTTGAAATACAATGTTTTCAGGGCTTCATTTTTACACCTTATCAAAGACACTTAGAGCATGGAGGATTATGTAGCTCACATTGTTTAAATTGTGGTCATTGTTAGCCTGTGGCTTTAAGAGGTATCACAATCAGACCATGTAGTCACAAAGTGTAAACATTTGGGTTTTATTTGTTTTTCACTTCTTTTTCTTTTTGCTTGTTGCTTTGTTTTTGTTTGATATTGCAGCACTTATGATGGCCAATATTCATACCATCTACTTGACAGAATATCCAGAGTTATAGGTAAAGCATGGAGCCCGGGGGGGCCAGTGTCATTACAAGGTGTACACCATGCGCGTGTATGGACTTTCAAAATAGACCCTAAACACGTAATGGAAAGTCGATCTCAGACTACCCTAAACAAGTATTCAAGTCTGAAAAGATACCCTTTTAAAGTAAGCCTTCTGTTAAAAGTATACAATTTTTCCCGATTTTGGCGATTTTGATACCCTTTTCGTGAAAAACAACCCTTTTTACACATTTTTTCACACGCGCATGGTGTACACGTTGTAATGGCACTGGCCCCCCCGGGGCATGGAGGTACATAGCTCCATAAAGCTGCAGTATGATAAATGTAGGTATGGTACAAATAAGGGAGGGATAGCTAGCTCGGTGAGGGGACTCGTGACAATTGAATCAAAACTTAATGAGAAAGAATTGTATTTCAGATCTGATATCAAGGAAAAATTTGTCTTAATGACCAGAATCAAATGTTTGGGGAGGGGTGAAATTTCATTGGATGCTATACATGCTGAGTTATTATTATTATTGTTATTACACATAGGCAGTAATATATGTTTAGACACCACCCAGTGTGGGATATGGGAGTGACAGATGTAACTCCACAGAAGGTAACATGATTTCTATCAATTTGAAAGTACATCTACTCGTACACTATCCCTTTAATATGAGTGAGAATGCACTTTCTCCTCCTTCCTCCCTCCTCACCTTTCACACAGATACGGAGACACCAAACAATCCCAGGACATTCACAGACTTGGGAAAGAAGTGACAAAATTCAATAAATCCCCCTCATTACTTTACATAATCACCCCTAACAATCTCTTAGCTTTAAATTTCAATTCCCCGAGCTAACATTGACAACATTGACGTACACATAATTTTCTCATCTGTGCACGCAGATTATTCCGAGCACCCTCGACGGTAATTAGGCACCGATTCATTATCTTTTCTTGAGAAATTATGTTTTTATTGTGTTTCAAACATCAACACGGTAAAAAAACCTCTGTTATTAGCAGCAGGAGAGCAGCATTAATGGATATTTGATTCATGAAATCTTGTAAAGCAACGCTTCACTTCATTGACTTCAAATTACCTCGCCACCGAACATGTTGGTACAAAAGCCTGGTAGCTAGTTCCTATTTGTAAATCTCTTTATATAGAACACATGGCCACTAATGGGTGTAGGTAGACACTGATTTACGTTTTAATGGCATTGTAGATAATTACTGGAGGCAGGGAAATGACAGGCCTGTGGCATGGTGGTTGAAGTGGTATAAAAAGTGGACCTAGGGGGTACAAGGCAAGGTCTCGTAGAATTGATTGCGAAAATGATGCAATTCACCATTAAGTGTCCATGAGTTGCAGGGGATGCATGATTCTTCTTTATAAAATAAACAAAAGAAGTTTTGTCAATGATTGTTCTACTTCAAAACAAATTATATGCATAATCTCTTTCAATACCCGTCTCTGGAGAAAAAAGCTAATCGTGCTAATCATGGGAGAAGGGGATGTAATTTCCAAATCCCTTAGCCCCATAAATGATAATAATCATTAAATTTTACTCAGTAAAAATGTGTTACTCTTGACATAATTTGTCAAAATGTAAAAGATAATTTCTGACATTCATCTCTCAGTTGATGAGGCTAGGTTTCTTTTCTTCCTAACACAGAGACAAATAAAACACATTTGTACTTCCAATACTACACACTTATGAAATGACAGTTCAAAATGCACGCCTACAAACAACATAAATCAACCACATCATAGAAAGTAAAATTTGTCATAAATCTGACAAATATTACAAGCATTAGGGACAATCTAGCTGTTGAAATAACATCAGCTATATATGTAAGTTCATCAATGAAAATGGCATTTTGTTAATTAAATATTAATTCACAGACAAAATTAAAGTTTCATCTGAGAATTAACCCTTGCTTTGCTTTGTTTGCAAATTTGTGCCGACCAATAAATGCACTGAAGACAATGGGTACGGATTTGCTAATCCTTCTAAATCCTCTTACTCAGTTCAATACCCTTCTGATGACTTAATTGATTGTTTTTGATTGTCTTATGCAACATTAAGGGGAAATGTAAATCCACTCCTTCCTATGTTATTATTAGTCTGAGCTAAAGTTTGAATTTATTTTGTATAAAATTTAGGCTAAAAAAAATTATGTTGCCCTCAAGCTACCGACCATAAAATATGAAAAAACAGGGTTGCAATTTTTTTTTTCATGCAGACCCAAAATATACTATCTCACTGTCTTTTAGGGAGAAAATGTCTGATTTGAGCAAAGAATTTACTTAAATTCCTATTCATGGCTTAAAATTGCACTTTTATATGCATTTTGCCCATTTGAAAGACCCACAAAAAATATTGGGAAACTCAACTCTCGGACAGTTTCATCCCACATATACTTGCACAGTACAGTACATACATGTATTGGTTACCTCTAGGTTTTGCTGTCGTAAAAAAAATAAAATAAAAATTGACTGACCGACCTAATTTTCAAAATTTCCCACTTGAGGGCAACATAACTTTTTTCTTTTTAGGCCTTAAAAACGTACTGCTGCAGAAGTAAAAATCACACTTCACACAAAATAAACCTAATGTTAGTAGGAATTGCAGTAATGTCAAGTTTAAAGCTAAGAGTCAATAAAGTAATATACATCTATTTAGATAATATGATTAAAGGCATTTAAATTCTTTCATTGAGAATTATTTTCCACATTGGTGATCTTAAATGACATTTTGAGATTGTATAGCAAAGTTTTACGGCCTACAGACAAAATTTATTTTAGTGTATCATATATTATAGCCTATATTTGAAAAGATAAAAAAACTAAATTCAAATGTTATCAAACCAGTCATGAAATTATTACTTGGCCTGTATAAATCAAGTAATTGCTACAAGGCCTAGCCAAAGTATTTAAATGAATTGCTTACCCCCAAATTAAATTCTCCTTTACATCCCCTTTTCCAAAAAGTAGTATTATAAGTGACACAGGGCACCCAAGACAACTGCATCCTATACAAATAGTGGTCAGCTTCTCTTTTTCACCATCCGGCATCACATAACCCATGTAATAATCCTATACAGCAGTTTGACAACATTGTCAACCACTATTAATGGTTTCAACTAGCTTAAATTTAGCCTAAATACAGTGTAAATTATAATCCCCTATACAGGCAGTTGTAACATGCTCAACCAGCATAAAATCAGCTATGTAAAGCGCCTAACAATAAGCCCTTATAATTGATTAGACATCAAAAACAAACAGTCTTTGTCTAGTCTTAGGGTCACTAGACATCCGCAACAACACTGACACAACCAGACGACCACCAGCGGAGACGTGACCCTTAGTTGACATTTTCTGACACCAAGAATAAACCATCAGTAAATGCCTGGTATTGTATTGGTCAGGGACTACTGACCATTGTGGGCTCTTCATTCTTACAATCAGAGGGACGCTAGGGTGCGGAAACTGGGCAATAGAGGTCAGGTAAGAGCAAAGATCTCTTTGAAATCGATCAGTGTGACCATCTGAGTTTCGTTCCCCTTGGAGACAAACCGCAACTGAGGATATGAGACAAATAAGGTGTCCTTCGTAGAAATACGAGGAACCATATTGAAGTATATCAACAAGAATTAA
>JZLH01S0021071.1:15937-30691 GCA_001188425.1 Eucidaris tribuloides | reverse complement strand
ACTCAGTAAAAATGTGTTACTCTTGACATAATTTGTCAAAATGTAAAAGATAATTTCTGACATACATCTCTCAGTTGATGGGTTTCTTTTTCTTCCTAACACAGAGACAAATAAAACACATTTGTACTTCCAATATTACACACTTATGAAATGACAGTTCAAAATGCACGCCTACAAACAACATAAATCAACCACATCATAGAAAGTAAAATTTGTCATAAATCTGACAAATATTACAAGCATTAGGGACAATCTAGCTGTTGAAATAACATCAGCTATATATGTAAGTTCATCAATGAAAATGGCATTTTGTTAATCAAATATTATTAATTCACAGACAAAATTAAGTTTCATCTGAGAATTAACCCTTGCTTTGCTTCATTTGCAAATTTGTGCAGACCAATAAATGCACTGAAGACAATGGGTACGGATTTGCTAATCCTTCTAAATCCTCTTACTCAGTTCAATACCCTTCTGATGAGTTAATTGATTTTTTTTGATTGTCTTATGCAACATTAAGGGGAAATGTAAATCCACTCCTTCCTATGTCATTATTAGTCTGAGCTAAAGTTTGAATTTATTTTGTATAAAATTTAGGCTAAAAAAAATTTGTTATGTTGCCCTCAAGTGACCGACCATAAAATATGAAAAAACAGGGTCGCAATTTTTTTTTTAATGCAGACCCAAAATATACTATCTCACTGTCTTTTAGGGAGAAAATGTCCGATTTGAGCAAAGAATCTACTTAAATTCCTATTCATGGCTTAAAATTGCACTTTTATATGCATTTTGCCCATTTGAAAGACCCACAAAAAATATTGGGAAACTCAACTCTCAGTTTCATCCCACATATACTTGCACAGTACAGTACGTACATGTATTGGTTACCTCTGGGTTTTGCTGTTGTAAAAAAAATAAAATAAAAATTGACTGACCGACCTAATTTTCAAAATTTCCCACTTGAGGGCAACATAACTTTTTTTTCTTTTTAGGCCTTATAAATGTACTGCTGCAGAAGTAAAAATCACACTTCACACAAAATAAACCTAATGTTAGTAGGAATTGCAGTAATGTCTAGTTTAAAACTAAGACTCAATAAAGTAATGTACATCTATTTAGATAATATGATTAAAGGCATTTAAATTCTTTCATTGAGAATTATTTTCCACATTGGTGATCTTAAATGACATTTTGAGATTGCATAGCAAAGTTTTACAGCCTACAGACAAAATTTATTTTAGAGTATCATATATTATAGCCTATATTTGAAAAGATAAAAAAACTAAATTCAACTGTTATCAAACCAGTCATGAAATTATTACTTGGCCTATATAAATCAAGTAATTGCTACAAGGCCTAGACAAAGTATTTAAATGAGTTGCTTACCCCAAACTCTCCTTTACACCCCTTTTCCAAAAAGTGTAGTATTATAGTGACACAGGGCACAGACCAACTTGCATCCTTACAAATAGTGGGTCAGCTTCTCTTTTTACCATGTGTACATACAATGTAATAATCCTATACAGCAGTTTACAACTGTCAACACTATTAATTCAACAGTAATACCTAAATACAGTGTAATAATCCCTATACAGCAGTTTGTAACTGTCAACAGTAATTCACTAGTAAGCCCTAACAATAAGCCCATAATTGGATTAGACACAAACAAACAGTCTGGTCAGTTAGGGTAATAGACAGCCCCCAGGGAGGTGACCTTAGTTGACTTCTGACACCTCAGTAATCCTGGTATTGTATTGGTCAGGGGACTACTGACCATTGGTGGCCTGTCATTCTTACATCAAGGGACGCTGGGGGAAACTGGGCAAAGAGGCAGGAAGAGCAAAGATCTCTTTGAAATCGATCAGTGTGACCACTGAGCGTTCCCTGGAGACAAAACCGCAACTGAGGATATGCAGAAAATAGGGTGCTTCGTGGAAATACGAGGAACCAATTGAATTTATCAACAAGAATTCTTCCATAAGATAAGGGGTGCTCTGTGGTAATGATCAATTTGTAAAGTATGAATTATTTATTTCATAATTTGGGGGTGTGTAAATGTGTATACTGTTTCTGCCCTGTTATTCAATGATGGTGTGAGTGCTGTGTGTGTGTGTGTGTGTGTGTGTGTTTGTCTGTGTTTGCGAGTGTATGACAAACTCATGTTATTGCAATCTGTTGGGTACGTATGTGATATCACAAACACATTTTTGAGCATGTGGTGAGCCACCAAAACGTAGCTGAACCACAAAATTTACAATTTGATCATCTATGTGTTTCAAATGATTTTTCTACACAACTGAAAGATCTAATGTTTAGATGCATAATGCAGTTCTTTTGTGTGACTGTTTTTTTTACCTTCTTCTGATTTTCCCAGTTTTCTGTTTTTAATATATTTTAGAAAAATGCAAAAACAGGACTTACCTGGGACAATCCTAGATATATGGAAACAGTTTCAGAGATATAGAGGAATCGGCCGTCGCTACACAGGGCAAAGAGGAAGCCATCGAGGGACTGAAATGATTAACGAGGAAAAAAAAGGAACATTTTTTTTATTGATGCCAGGAAGCAGAAATCAAACACACAAAACATAAATGCATACTTTTTTAAAAACTGTTGTCATCTGATGACTTGTGGGTAAGACAGGGGACTCTAACTTCCTGTGTTTGAAATGTTCAAATTCCAGAGCATAATGTGGCTTTCTGCATAATCCATTTTTATGATGTACTTTAACTCTCAGCATACCAATACAATTGCTGCCCTATAGGTATCTTTCCTTTAGTTTGGTGATCATGTTAGCACTTATTATTTTTGACAGCATCAATGTTTTACGTCTTGATCTCTGGGTAGACATAAACTCTCAACAACTCCACCTTGGCAGGATAATATTCATGTCTACTCAAGCCTCTAAATGTCTCCTTTATTTCAAAGTTTCTTTTAAATTCTAACTCATAGGCAAAATACTGTATAAAAGTTTTTACAGATGAGAAGTTACCCTGGACAGAAATCATCTTGATTCTAGTGGGACTACCTTACATGATTGGTTGGATATGTACATTGCAATGGTTATGGCTAAATATGACACACCTAGATACTGAAAATCTTTTTCTATATTGCGTGTTCATTTCGATATTAACCCTCATTTCAAAACTTGAGAAACTATTTAACTGAAAAATACACTTCGGTGCCCTGGAAGATTCATTTATCACATTGTAGTTCATCAGTGGTTGTATATTTTGAGGGAATTGAGGGTTCCCAGCATTTCAAGAAAACACAATTCCCTGATTTTTCCCTGATGAAGTTTCAAAATTCCATGATAATTATTTCAACTCAGTTCCAGTTTCACATGTTTTCCAATCCAATGGACGTTGTTTTGATATGCAACAAAATATAACAGATTCTGACTGACTACTTTCGATTTTTGGGCCAATCAAAATTCCCTGACTTTTCCCTTGAGGCATTTTTATCAAATTCCCTGACTTTTCCCTGACTGGAAAAAAGTAAAAGAAGTTTCCCTGATTTCCCTGATGGGCTGGGAACCCTGACTATTATCTGTTGAAAATTGTGTTTTTCAAGAATGCAGCATAATGGAAGAAAGTTATTAAGTTTATGGGAAGTTGGTGTCAAATTTACCAAACAAGTTCACATTCTTGTATAGTGTGTCTCAAAATAAATTGTGCAATTGAAATCTGCCCTCTTTGGCAATGCGAAAATACTCTTGTGACATGATGATTACATCAACGTCAAGAGCATAGTCTAAGCTTTCAAATACTGTTAGTTTGGTTAAATTTACTTTTCTTAATCTTGAGATATGTTAATTTAAATAAGAAAGGGTAAAATCACAATTGTGCCACTTTTACTACAGTCCCTTGTAAAAGTAACACAATTGTGATTCCACCCTTTTCTTGTTTACAACATATCTCAAGATTAAAACAAGCAAATTGAACAGAACAAATGGCTTGTGAAAGTTAAGACTTTGCCCTTGACCTTGACGTAAACATCATGTCACAAAAGTATTTTCTAGTTTCCGGAGAGGGCGGTTTTTACTTGCACAATTTTTTGAGACATGATGCAGCACGTCTCAAAAAATTGCTCAAGTGAAAAGCGCCCTCTTTGACAGTTACAAAATACTGCTGTGACACATGTTGACGTCAACATCAAGGGCAAAGTCTTAGCTTTCAAATGCTGTTTGTTCTGTTCAATTTGCTTGTTTTGATCTTGAGTTATCTTGCAAACAACAAAACGGTGGACTCTCAGTTGTGTCATTTGTACGGGAAGAGGGCCTGGTGCTATCATTACTGTAGTAAAAGTGGCACATTTGTGATTTTACCTTTTCGTTGTTAACTGAACATATCTCAGGATTAAAAGAAGCAAACTGAACAGAACAAATGGCATTTTAAAGCTAAGACTATGCCCTTGATGGTGATGTAAGCATGATGCCACAAAAATGTTTTACTCAGTACCAAAGAGGGCGCTTTTGACTTGCACAATTATTTTTGAGACACACTGTACATCTATACACACCATACAGGAAATATCATAATCAAAGTGGAAAACCTAAATGCACATGGGAATATGATTTTATGATTTCATTGTTTTACTTTTAATCCAGACTGTTTTTTCTGAAGCAATGCATGTCTACATTGTAAAATATATCCACAGCAATATTTTCAAACAGGCAGGTACCCATCAACAAAACCAGATTTTTTTTAAATTTTATTTTATTTTTGGGGGCAGGTTGTATTTTTATTCTTTATTTTTGTAACATAAAAGTATGTATGTTGTCACACAATGACAGTTAAATCTCTCTTGAGGACCAGTGCTATGTCCGTATGTTAACCAGAGACGGACTTGTACAATTACAACCAAATTTCAATCATTTGTATTTAATGTTAACTCATTTGTAGTTTTATATTGTCCCTTCTCTACAGAGACTTGTGGGGGAAATTAGATCAAATTTGTTGATTTCTGGGACTGGGAAGTTTCCTGTTTGGTAAATAGATCCCTTTCAAGTTTGATGAAAACAAGAAAAGAAATACTCTTTCTAACCCAGTTCTGCTGGGGTGGAAGATGGTGTATGGCATGCATTAAGATTTTTGGAATAATCAATTACACAGACTTTAAGGTCATTAACCTTTTCTGTGAAAAATGATTTCTTGCAAGTTAAACCAAAAAGCTTCATATTTTGAAATCCCTGAAGCTAAAATCAGTGCTTAATTAATTCTTTGATGAATGTTGTTTTTGGAGGGTGTAACCTTGCTGCAGTGTTATGGAGATTATTCATCCCTCTCCTCCCCCAATAAAAATTCAAGAACTTTTAAGACTTAGAGAAAAAAACCCCACAAAACACACTTCCTGTATTCTTTGGTCAGAGTACAGTATCACCGCATATACAGAATAAAGAAATTATTGTCCATAATTATGTTTTCTTTCTTTTTACTTTGGACATCTAAATGAGCTTAAGTGGAGGAAATTACTCATTTTGCCCCTTATTATTTTTGGAGGCACTCCCCCCACTCCCCTACTCATGACACCCTATATCAAACATTGTACAATACAAAACATACTTAATGTAAACTTACTTGTAGTATATGGCTACCTAGGTGATGTTCATACACTTCTCTGGCTATAGCATTGGCTCCTGACTGAACATGTGGAAAACGACCTGGAAAAATTACATTTATAATGATCAGAATGTTTAAAAACAAAACCAAAAATGAAAAAGAAAATTGTCCTGGTTCATAATTTTGTATTGTTACTATTACTATTATTACCACTACTACTACTTTCACCACCACCACCACTACTACTACTACTACTACTACTACTACTACTACTACTACTACTACTACTACTACTATTACTACTACTTCTACTACTATTCCTCCTCCTCCTACTGACCTACTACTAACATTACTTTTACTACTACTACTACTACTACAACAACTACTACTACAACAACTAACTACTACTACATGTACTACTCCTCCTAACTACAATAACAATACTATATATATATCATTTCGTATGAATCTGTTACACCCTGAGTCATTAGCATATTTGATAGAGGCAAGGGGCAACAGCTATCTGGTAAATAAAATGAAAATAAAACAGATAGTAATGATTATAATAAGTAAATACATGAATAATAAATAAATAAATAAATGAATGAATAAATAAATAAATAAATTATTAAATGTAAATGAATAAATACATTAATAAGTAACTATATAGATAAATAAGTACGTAAATAAATGAATGAATCAATGAATCAATCAATCAATCAATAAGTAAATAAATAAATTAAAAACACACACAAAATCAAACAGATTCAAAATGACTTACATACTATTCATGCAGTCGACATGTAGTTTGTGTGTGTGATATTCCTGTTTGGAGATTGGGTTGTGTTTCATTTTATTTTTGGACATTTCATCTCAAATTGTGATTCTGTTACCTTGAAGTACTGAGAGGTGTCTGGAAGAGTTGGATGGGCCCGAGACGTTGTCGGGGTAGGAGTGCCATGGCGGGTCGCCCTGGGTACAGAAGCTACGCATGTGAAGGTAGCTGATGGTTAGGCGGATGATGGAGGCCTTGTCCAGCTGGCTGGTGATGGCGGCCGGAAGGGGAAGCAGCTTGGCCAACTCGTAGAACTCATAGTTCTCCTTGCCGCGCCGCGAACGAGCCGCATCCCGGGAACGTTCTTTCCGTATTGCAGCGATCCTGGGGCAGGAAGAGATTTGGAAATGATTTTAAGAACAAGAAACATAATGCAGATTGATTGCTGATTATATCCATTTACAACCTGAAGATTCACATTGAAGGAATATCATCTTGGATACATATTGATGGTATTTGCTGCTACAAAATTAGAATCATAACACAAATAAGCATACTTTAGTAAAAATGCATTCCATACCTGATTTCGATATTCAAACTTAAAAATTTGTCTTTTAACATACACATTTCTTATTATCAATATCTTGCTGTCAAACGCCAAATTGTAATCAGACTATTATCAATATAATCTTTGAAATAAATTTGTCATTAGAACATGAGCACATTGGCAAAGGTTTCTACCCACTGGAGACTGAGTACAAGATATCTCAGGCTGGGGTCTATGGATAATGCTTGTTATATCAAAATCAAATTGTTTCCAATGAGTTAAATTAAGGGGACACACAAAGGTTCATTCATACAATAATTTATGGCTGGAACTTTAAAAGAAAGTCTGAAAAGGTGCATTGCGTCAGTTTTGAGCACTCCACAAACAAAACCTCAATTTTGAGGGAGGGTTTAATACACGGGGTGTGCTAGACTGTTATGACCTCCAGGGTCAAGAGAATGAGAGAGGTTACGTCAAACACAGTTCACACAAGCATGACATAAAAAAATGCAACAGTTCTGATTACTAGAAAGAAAAAAATTGGCGTAAAATATTCAAAATTAATCAATGAACAACAATAAAAGTTAACAGCCACTCAGTTTCCTAACAAGGAGTAGAAATGGGGGAAAAATTCTGCTACGTATTCCCCAAATTCTTCAGACTGTAACTTGAGAAAACTGGAGGACAATGGGACTTTTCGTTAAGTAGTCCAGGGACCTACTCACTCCCGCTCAAAATTCCCTCAAATTATGCACACATACAAATCGGGCAACTGTCACTGTTGCTTTCTGTCAAAAATTTCGGACCTGTTGAAGTACACATTAATGCAATTTGGAGCATTTTTCAGATCACAAAAATCACCAGGAGGGGAAAAGGCAGAGACAAGTCAAGACAAAACAGTATGGAAAAAAAATAAGAGAGTGAGAGCAAAAAGGAAAGACTAGATATATTCAAAAGACTGGTTTTATGGGTTAAAACGGTGAAGGACTTGTGGGAATCTTCGACGAGCATCTCTAAGATCTCTCGGATGCCCACTTCATTTCCCGGTCCGGTGAGAGACAGTGACTTTCTAGTATAGGGAAGAGCTTCCCCTGGACGAGGGAAGAAGATGGATAAGAAGAACTCTTTGGGGACCATTTCTCTTAAATGCATCGAAATGAAGTTGTCGGCTACATAATACTCTTCTTCAGGCTGGACCCCTCGAAATAATGCCTACATATTGTATCATTTCACAGCCCTTTTTCATTTCCCATAATGATTTCTTTGCACAGTGTCAAAGGTATAACTCAAATGTTTACTATGAAATATATAAGGATGGAATAAAAAAAAAATTATGGCTCTCTTTAGTTGATGGTATGCTGACTGTTTCATTATCAACAAATACAATTTTTTTTATTATGAAATCTGTATGTTAGTATTTACTTTTATTTGCTACAGTTTTATTAAGACATTTGATTCATATAACAAAAATGTTACCTTCACATTCAATTATTAGGAAGTGTCAGATCACCTAATATTACAGGAATTACATATAAATAAACATTCTTTAGCTAAATATAGTTGGTTTATTTCATTTTTTAGATATAAAATGAAAACAAAATTTGTGGTAAATTTCCAGTATTATAAATTGCAATTGTATGTGTTAAACTCTGAGTTGTTATTAATTTGCAATGTGCACCTGATAAAGTAAGTAAAATCCCATAAAATACAGTTTAAGATAACCCATGGATTACAAAAGCAAATAAGATTACAACCAACCAGCCATATAGATACACTGGGGGAGGGGGGTATTTGAAACACCACCTTCTACAATAGGAGATGTTCAACACCCCAAAACACCCCCTTTTAGCAGTGGAAGCATGAGCCATAGGACACAATTTTGGCTTGAAAATTTGGGGACCGTAGATTTTGGAAAATTTTGGATAAGGATTTGGGATGAAATAAATTTTTGGTCACTCCTTGGATTTATAATGCTGGGCTAACCAGGAAAAAGTTTGGACCTAGGATTTGGCAGTGGATGAACACCCCCCCCCCCCCCCACCTTTGAAAAATCCTGCTTTGTCTATGCAACCAGTCACCCAGTATCACTCATACACTGTACTATGGACCCACAACAGCTGCAATAGAATAATGTGAATTCTACAAGATATGGATGGTGAAGTTGATCATTCAATTAAATCAATATTTGTCAATTTGAATTTATTTATAACTAAAACCCCCATTTTAATTCAAATTTTTGGCACGCTGAATATTTATGTGTCTCATGCTGGGCTGCCATTTAAAAACCTCTGCTATAGATATTGATTTCATTTCAAGTAAATTGGAAATGTCAAAGTTCCTGTTAATGTATTTACATTTTAGAACTTTTACATACTGCAATGACAAGAAAAAAGGGCATTTCTTGTATTGTTTTGTGCAATCACAAGCTAAATCTGCTAGTACATTTAGTACATTTACTGAACTTTGTACTTATACAGCTAATTCAAAGAAATAAAGTTGGAAAAGTTCTTTCTTTAAATTCATTTTCTAGATTAATAGAATTGGTTAGAATGGGTTGCAAGAGCAGAACAACATTGCAATTTATTTAACCAAATAATGGAAGTTTTAATCAATAAGTTATCAAAATTATGCAAATACAGCATGAAACCTACTTCATACACGAGCAGAATTATTAATATAATTTCCTAGTCAATGGGGGTTTAGTAATCTTAAACAATACCATATATTCCCCCACAGAAAGATTTAAATATTCATAGATCTTAAACATATATATTTCTGGCCTTCATGTATATAATTTTATGTTTGAAAAGTGCCGATATACACTTGACATCTAGGATGAAGGAATCCAGCCAATACAAACATACATGTATACATACAGAGCACATTAAAAGTGATGGGAAATTGAATTTAACCTACTTGAATCTGTTGAGTGGATAAAATACTTAATTCCGAAGATTTGCAAAGAAATGCAGCCAACTTTTGGTATCAGCTGCACTTTTTCTTTCAGCTGGAATATTTCTTCTACTCCCGCATTCAAGAAAAAATTATGTGCAATTGCTGAGTCACTGGGACCATGGCGAGTAATGGAGGGAGAATGAGATGTTTGTGGGGGTCTTAGAGCAATAAACTTGAAAGTAATAGGACCCACTGTCTTCGTTTAATAACAGGACGCCTGCTTTGATCATCGACCATTAATTTCGTATCTTTCATATCCAGATCATTTTAATACAATTACGTAAAAATTGCTGACTCATGATATTGTGTGCACTTGAGTCTTGAGAAACTGGTATTGGAAGAAAGGGAATTTTCTCAAAAGAAAAAGGCTGGAATAGAAAGAGAATGTCTCAAAATCAAATATTGGTACAGAATATTATTCATTAAAAGAAGGAATATTGACTGTCTGTGTAGTCTAATTCAATGTAGGAATGATTAAGTACACAATATTTCTGTTGTAAAGTACATTTTTCATTTCCTTTTCTGTTTCCCTGTTGATGTCGAGACAGTTACGCTTGAACCTTGAGCACTTTGAAAAATGAAAAGCCCCCCCCCAAAAAAAAAAGAAGAAGAAGAAGAAAACAATGATAATAAATAAGATAGTGTAATTGATAAACTACATTACAACTGGCATTGCTGTTAATATTACTGTACATTCACAGAGTCATGGTCCAGGCATTGCATGAAGTGCCTGAATCTGACAAAATCTGTCTAAGATATTCCAAGGAAAGGAACACAATTTAATCGTTAAAGACGTTTGATTTTCCCATAACATACAATTACAATCACAATTGCAATTACAATCAAAGTTAGAATCACAATCACAATTACGATTACAATTTCCAATAGAACTCAGGATGACTATATTCATAATAAGTCCTGAATGGGTTAATGAATTCATGTGAGACACAGGTAATGGACAATAACCTTTTTTTTTTTAAAGTATTGTAATTTGTCAAGGTGGCAAAATGGTAAATTATAAAACGGGGAAATAGAGATGCCAAGTAAAAGGAATGGCTGATTTGAGAACATAAAAACTAAAGGGGAAATTGATTACAACACTGAGGAATAATGGGACATACAAATATCAGGCAGAAAAAAGGCCTTAGAAAAATGACAGTTGTCATTAGCAACTGGTAAATGCATAAAGATGCAGCATTCAATTTATTTATTACAATGTCTAAAATCACAGAATCATGGTTTCTGCATTAAATAAAAGGATCTGACCCTTGCAATATATTGCATTAAATAAGCTCAATGAATACAATTTAAACCACTGAAGATAGGTTTGATTTTGGTATAACATTTCCCATAAACTTTAGAATGAATGGACGAGTATAATTATCTGAGGCTCCTCCTGAAAGGGTTAAAACTGTATTTCTAATGACTTTTTCAGTTCGTTCTTCAAAGAAATATATCAAACAATTTGAATTTTGTTTGACATGAGAGAGGGGAAACAGCATTTATTCCTGATAATTTCCCCCGCTTCCTTGATGAATTTTGAGAGAAGACGTTGGAGAGGCTAACCAGGGACGACATGTAATCCACCGCTCACTCCATCAATCCACTTACACACCATAACCACAACGGTGTCAATGTCTTACCAGAAAAATAATTTTGAGGTTAAGAAAATGGAGAGATGTAGAGACAGACAAATTTCTATCTTACATATTTTGATTCAACCACATGAATGTTCCGCATTTATCCTACCATTTCTATCACGATACTGACAAATCTTGATAGACGAGTTGGAATGAAGTTTTTTAGGGCTAACACTTCTGACGGGTGCTCAATCAGAGGCACAACAATTTCTAATTTTTTTTTTTTGGTTAGGTGATGTCTGCGTTTGCCCGCAATGTCATCAATGGCCAAACTTTCGACACCGCTGTAACCCCAAATTGAGATGGATCACAAAGTCTGTGAACCTTGATTAGGTGCTCTGTCTGTATGAGTGGTTTGGACAATGAATGAATGTGTATACCCTGGATGTCTGTCTGTGCATGTGTATGTGTGCACACTGGGGTAGTGCAGAAGAAACAAACCACAGCTAATTGAATCGTACGTCACTCTGACTTGGGACCCGTGCCCTGCGCACGAAGCAAAACGTATAAATTGCATTGATACACTTGTCACATTACAGTGATGAGAGAGGGTATGAGAAGCTGGCTAAAGGTATTACATACATGTATGCATGACATACACCAAAGCACGAATCTGCGCAGGAAATTGTGAGTGATTGCCAATTTTACGTGATGGCTAAATGAATTACACATCTGGCACAAAGTAGGTCATGATTTCCACTGTCATATATCAAAGGCTAAATAGAAGGCTAGTAATGTGCATGTGACAATGTGACTCTCTTGGTCTTTTCCAAACTGATTTCTTTATATGACAGGCAATCATGCTATATCATCTAATATTAACATTCTATTAATCTTCATTACTTTGTGTACATAACTAAATCTATTTTGTATCACCTTTTATTTTGTTTTATGTACCTCTACTCCAGAAATTTTGGTTATCTGAATTATATCTTGGTCGATGAGAGGGATACTTCAAAGATATAACTCAAGTTAGTAAATATACCTGGGATATATGGATCACTGACTAGGATCATAGTAATGTTGATTAGGATCCTTGTCATGATAACCCAGATCCTCCTTTTTGACCCAGGTCTACATCACATTGACCATGTTTTGGGTTGTTCTTTGTCACACTTACTCCAGTTCATGTCATGTTACCCCTGGACCTTGTCACATTGTCCCAGACCCTTGCCATACTGACCCAGATCCTTGATATGTTGACCAGGATCCTTGTCATTTTGACCCAGACCCCAGTAATACTGACCAAGATCTTTATCTTTTTTACCACTATAAGGGGTAGTTAGTGTATGCATCCAAATTCTGAATCCTAAGTGAGGTTTTCACTTGAGGTTACTGAGCACAAACATGAGTTTTCAGTTCATGATGTCACTAAGTTTAATTCATACCCCTGAATTTATATACAGATAACCAAAATAAACACACAAACATAAACATAGTCACAAATACAAAACATTCACTCCCTCACACATACCCCTACCCAAAATATGCATGTAGAGACACACACACACACACACACACACACACACACACACACACACACACACACACACACACACACACACACACACACACACACACACACACACACACACACACACACACACACACACACACACACACACACACACACACACACACACACACACACACACACACACACACACACACACACAAACATCCATACAGAGTTTGGTAACTGAACATTTCCATTATCATGCAAACTGAAAAGAGTGATAAAACAAGCTCCTGATTTGAAGTGATTTTTGCAATACATCACTGTCACATTTTATATGTATGAAAGCAAATTCCAATTATTTCCAATTATCTCTCATTTCCATGGTCTTTTGTCATATGGATTAGTGGCCCTCCAAGAAGGATTTCATTCTTATCATTTATGATGTAATTCCCAGGGTTTATGAGGGGGCAAAGAGAGTTAAGTCCAGGCATCAATGAAGGTGTAACAGCCCTCTCCCTCTACTCTTTCCTCAACATACAAAGAGTTTTACCATTATTATTATGTTTTTATAATTTGTTTAGATAAGGACGAGAATGAATATTGTAAACACAATCTAGAAAATACTTATTGCAAGATTGGACCAAATAAACGTAACCCCCCCCCAAAAAAAAATAATCGTAACTGTTATGAATTGAAACAAAAGTACATCATCCAGATAACACAATACGGTTAAGAGCATTGTTCAACAATGTTTCCCATTTAATAAAATAATCTGAGCCACATAATGCTCCATGCTACCAGTGTCTCTGATGTCAAAAATGAAATTCTGACAAATTGTACTTCGCAATGATCATTTTGTGCTTCAAAAAAAGTGACAATTTATGAGTACCTAGTAATAATTTTATTAGGCCCATTTCCACCCCATAGACTGCCGTTGGGCCGATTCTTAAATCATATGTGATATTTATCTGTACTTATTTTGGCAGTGGCAGCAGAAATCATGTAGCTCAGACATCAAAGTTTGATTTTTTTTAATGAACCTCCAGAATGGTTAAATGGTGTCTTCAAAAGATTAATGTGCTTCCCAGAATGTACATGTTATCCTATTAATGAGCAATCCAAGAGTAAAATGCTGTTTACTTCTTGCATGTATTTATATTTTTTACTTGAAATATCATTTGACTGAGCAGGGGTGTATTCAGGATTTTTGATGGCAGGGTTGTGATCATATTTTTCACAATAAAATAACAGTAAGATATCCAGGATTTTTTGCTAGGTGAGTTGTAATCATTTTTTTTTTTTACTTTTTCACAATAAACTAATCCCAAGATGTGATTAAAATGTACATGATCACTGCTTTTTCATTTATGTCATTGTGAAAAGGGCCTAAAAATGTCTTTGGGAAAAATGTGGACCATTTGAAAATTTATTTATTCATTTTTTTCTTTCTTTATTTTTATTTATTCATTTATTTGTATTTTTATTATTATTTTCATTTTTCATTCTTTTGTTTGGGGGGTGGGGGTAGGGGAGGGGGTCCCTCCCACTCCCCCTTGCACCCATGCTCAGTGAAAGACTGCATGTAGTGACCTTTGCAGTATTATATCATTTGCCTAATATTTGTTTGTGGTATTTTGAAAATGTTTTGAGAAAATGGAATATTTGTTTTAATAGATTACGCAGTTTGGTGGTAACACCATGTGTTGGGATTCTCTCAACTCTCTACAAAGAAGTCTCAATGCACGGTGTTACTGCAGAACTGCATTTGCGATAAACATACCTGTAGAGCTTCAAGAATTATAATAATAATAATAAAA
>JZLH01S0021071.1:0-12023 GCA_001188425.1 Eucidaris tribuloides | reverse complement strand
ATTACACAGGCCCAATGATCAACATACTACTTCCTATATAATGTTAGTACTGAAATAAAAATTGCCATTCCTTGACTGAATAAATTAGTCAGTCCTATATTTCAAATGAAAAATAATTGCCATATTCTGTTCACAGGTATATGATTTTGTCAGAAATACTTAATACAGTCAAGAAATACAGATGAAATTAATTAAGAGACATACATGTATAACAAGGAAATAAGATTTACAATAAAAAATATTACACCAATTACAATTACAAAAACAATTACAAACATCCCCCCCCCAAAAAAAACACAACAAATTTATGAGACACCTCCCTTTTAATCAACTCAGCAGTACTTGACTTTTTGATAAAATAAAAGTTAATAACTATTATTTTTCTGCAACGTTCAATTCATTGACAGAATACAGAAAAAAGTATATTAACGAAAAACTTAATCAATGGATAATTAATGTATATTGGAATAGTTAGCACAAATTAGATATAATCAGAATTGTCAGAAAGAATTAGTAATAAACAAAATGTTTAAATTATTTTGAAAAAAAAGAAACACACACACATACATTATTTCTGTACTCAATTTCTAGAATTGCATTTTAGTTAAACACAAAATATGCCGTACTTCATATTTGAACGAAAGAAAGGTGTAAAACAAAAGTTTGGTTTGAAACTTACACACTGGTATCCAGTGCCGGTGAGAAAAGAGCTCTGGGAATATCACAGTAGAGACAATCCATGGCCTTTTAAGTTAACCCGACTCGACCACGTTTGGCGGATATTACTCTGGCTACAAGCTAGAATGCAAACCAAATGTGCCCCGGCCCGCTCACCGCTATGAAATGATCTCTCATGTTGATGAGTGGGGTATGATTTTTATAGAGTTGGGGTAACTCTAGCACCATCCCACCATAATGCATCTATTACAATGCAATTGAAAGCTCATTAAAAATGCAGGCCGGGAGAGAAGCGAACCCAAACAGCGTGCCCGTGATAGATGCCTTCTTCGGCGATGCCTGACATCTTATTTTGGACAAAATGGTCCCGGGGGATGCCGAATCTTTAGTTTTCTCTTGTACAAGTGGGGTGGTATTTAATATGCAGATAGACTGCAACGAAAACTATTTACCGTGGACATTGGATTAATAGCTCATTGCGGGAATCTACCAGGGCTTAATGGGAAATTATTATTTTCTAGGCCCGCTAACAAGTGAGGTGTAACCGGCTATAACGATTTGTAACGCAAACGGGTCCCCCCTCTACCTAGTTCGCGCCCGCCTCCGCGACTGGTCCTGCGTCACTTGCTGGGTCCTGCGAGACACGTTTCTAATACAGATTTGACGCTGCCGCGGTGGCGTTACATGCATATTGATTCGATTTGGTGTTGTAAATAATATTGTAAAAAGAGAAACGGTGATGGGGATGATGTTGCTATGTATTGGGTTGACACCACGCCGACGTTATTCTCAACACTATCTCATTATTGCCCAATACCCAAAGGTGAGCAGTTGATACGCTTCCAAATTAACTATCACTATAATCAGCTAATTATGCTAATTAAAATGAGCTGGAGGGTACTTTCACTTCGGAGGGGTATCACACTCCCAAATTCTCTTTTTCTCTCTCTGAAACATATCATTGCTTACTGGTCATGGCTGAACATTAGTCAAGTCATGGAAGTTCAGATTGGTGATCAGATTTACCTCTCTTGGGGTTGGTGTCATACCGCCGACTCAAACAGCCTTTCCTTTTCTCCTTTTCCCGAAAACAGATTTCTATAGCACTACCATAAAATGGCTCTTCATTGGTTTGGAGACAAATATAGCACTACCATAAAATGACTCTTCATTGGTTTGGAGACTAATATAAAATACTTTTTTGGTTTAAATTGACAAATTACCTGCAGATTATTTAGTATTCTATGATGTAACTTTAATTTTATACACCGGCGGCTAATAATCCCTTTCATTCATTTAACGTAAAATGTTATTTGATTATTATAAAAATACTTCCTCATGGATGTGCAAATGGGAAATACTGTACCTATAATGATCACAGCTTCTATTAAATTGCAATTTGTCACAATTCTTCTCATCAGTATTACCAGTAGCAAAATATTCTTGTATAACATATGAATTGGTGAATGAAGATCAAAACATAACATAATCTGGTCATTATCAGTTTGGATTTGACCAGTCAATTTGAATTACTGCCTAAGAGTTAAATAATATAATTGTTTTATGTCACATTAATCTCCTGATTTATACCTATGACATCTTGATTGTAGGTGGAGAAGGGTTATAATTTCAATCAATAATATTAACAAAAGTGTTTCAAATTCATTTCATTTAAATGATGTTATTTTGTTTTCACAATATTAAAAATAGTATTTATATTTTACTAATTTGGCACTATTTTTAGGGGGTGGTTCAGTAGTATATGAATGTTTCCTGTAAAAAAAGTACAATACTGACATAACAAAAAATGTAAATTACAAAACAAAACTTAAAACAAAAAGTTTTCCATTCATGTACTGTTACAAAAGTTGAAAACAATAAAAATAATTCAATGAATCCTGAACATGTATAAAGATTTAATTGAACAATTAACTGAGATTACCCTCACAATTGATATTATTGTATCATTTTGAATTCATAACATAGTCCCTAATCATAGGCAATCAAATTATTTTTTGATATATTGTTGATATATTTTTTGATAACAATAAATCATTTGGAATAGCCTGTTATGCTGTCAGAACTTTTTTTTTTTGGGGGGGGGGGATAGCACACATTGAGCAGTTTTGATTTCTATCCATGACAACTGTAACAAGAAATATCAACAGTTCAAATAAGGATGTAAATGCTGAAAAAAAAAAATTGAATTTAAATCCTAACAAAATTGAACAGAATTAGCTTTTGCTACAAACAGCAAAACAAACTGAAATATACTTAAATTGTCTAGTACAATTAAAGCTTAGCACTTTTTCATTAAATACTTTTGAATTTAAAACTACGCCAATGTTTTTCCTTGTTTTTAATTAATGCCCGATTTTAAAACTGTGTCAATACTTTTTGCTCCCTTTTTTATGAGGCAGTTAGGCAGTCTGTTATCCTGTATGCCTAACGAACCATACCATACAAGGTAGATTTAACAGATTGCTAGCAGGGTGGTGCAGGTAATGGGCAGAACCAGTCAACTGCAGGCAGGGATATGGAAGAGTAACAGCGTGGAACAGGAATCATGAGACGTAAAGAATACTGGTGAATTACATCATTTTGAATGTGGGCACTTGTGGACATAGACATAGGTGTAAACATGGAATTTTCTTTACATTCTGCTACCTGACCGTGGGGATTTTCGTATCTTTTCTCAAAATAAAGTGAACTTATATGTGATCACATTAAAGGCAGGGCATCTCTTTTGCATGCCTAAAAATTAACATTGTGTAAATACAATGGCATTTAGAAGAAAATGCCATCTGGGAACCTTTAGCAAAATGTAGGTGACTAGAAACTCAGTTTTAGTGGAATTATAGTGACCGTTAGACTCTGATTTGAATTTTTTTCTCGCGAGAGAAAAATTCCTACCATAGAATATACACTAAACGGCTATTGTTTTCTTTCGCATTTGTCAAATTCTAGGTAATTACTGACCCCCAGATTTCACAGACATGCCCTTCATCAATAGCCTAAGGGCATGGGTTATCTTTTCCAGGTCTGCCGGGATGTTTGCAAATGAGATCCACTGCCTTTAAAGAAGAGGAACTAAAAACTAGTAAATGCATGAATGAATGAATGAATGAATGAATAAATAAATGAATCAATAAATGAATATATCAATAAATAAATAATAAATAAAATAAACAAATGCATTTATAAAATAGTAAATATATAAATGAATTAGCAAAATAATTTAACAAAATAATAAACACAAATATAAATACAAATACAAAATCAAATGTAGATGGACGGATATTTGTATCTGATTTAGTAAGAATGAACTAATCAAGGAATCAAATACTCTAATCAATTTGTATTTTTTATCCACTCACCACTTGTTGTAAGTGAATTGTCAGCTAACCATTGAAACTGGTAAATATGCATCGTCTGTTATAATTTTTTAATCCACTATGGCAAGAAGTGGGAAACCCGACTATAGCAGCCACCCGAGGAAAACACAGAAAGTGGCCTTAAGAGACAGGTTTTGAAACTCAACTTTTCCATGGAAGTTATTTATAGTGACCACTATAGGCAGCTGGCTGTTATAGAGAGGTGGTCAGTAAGACGGGTTTGACTGTATTTTAAGTCATGCAAGGGTGGTATAACTCATATACCTGTAGTAGGTATATGAGTAGGTACCTAGTAGGTATATGAGTTGTACCACTCTAGCATGACTTAAAATAAAGTCAAACACATGAAAACATATGCTCAGGCATTGACAAAGATGTGCAACACATACATTTTCAATTTTACATAATTATTCATATAAACATTTTTTAAATAAAGATATGAAGACTTATTATGTTATGAATGGTTCTTTTATTTGCATTTTTTAAACATTAGATAATACTGAATAATAAAAAGCCTTACTTTTATTCAAAAAGACACAAATCTTGGTTAATTATGCAGTTCATTGTATACATATATTATTGCACAGTAGTGTAATACTGTATGTCAAAATATGTGAATTAAAATTTCAGACTTACAATTCCATTATCATGTCACAAATATGTATGCATTACCTGTACTGAGCAGTATCCAGATACCTCGCAGCAAAACACTGATTTATATCGTTGATTTGATGTATGTTAGCTGTTATGTGCTGGAAACTTTGTTGTACATGTTAACCCGTTGACTACGAGATTCCGCAAATCCCCATAGACTTTGTACAGGGGCCATCCGGTTCCCGTAAGCAACGGGTTAACAATACCGTCACTTTTAGTGGGTCACTATTGTTCACAACAGAATAGAGTCTAGACAACTCACGGTACCAAAAAATATTTTATTCCATTATTATTTGCTGTCACAACAAATTTATGCACAGAATATTTTAAATGTGTCAAATCATCAATACCTTTGTCAGTTGTTGGGAATTATATTTTTACAGCAGATAATCCCATTTTATCATTTCCTTGTGTTCTATCACATCAACATCACTTCTCCACTGAAATCATATAAATGAAATTCAGTCATATATGTTATTGGTACTACTAATGTCTTAAAAATCATCCATTCCCTTGCAACAATGACAAATTAAAACAAGAAATGAATTCAGTATTTGTTACTGCATTATCTTTTAAGTTGTAAAGGATAGCAGTATTTAAGTTACTAAATTTCCTGACAACAGTAGATGATGGGCATCTGTGTTTCCCTCATCAATAATGACAAGATGCATCTCTCCCTCTCACTCTCTCTTTCCCCCTCTCTCCTCGCATTCAAAAAAATTGAGATCCTCCAACCCGGCGCCTTCTCCGCGTGTTTGCACAACCACGCCAAAGTACAATATGCTACATTTCGCCCAGATTCAATTTCGCACCGTTGATCAATTCTGCGTCTCCGCCGAACACTATTGCATTTCGTTTTCCAAAACGAGCAGCGACTACATTGGCTGTATTGATTCGCGTCAGGACGGTCATGGACTCCGCGGCCCGGGATCTCGGCCAGATTCATTTCGCGGTGAAGCCCGAGGCGCGGCAAGACAGTGACCTTCACCTACTAGGCAGGAAAGAACGTTACTATGATGAGAGGGGGGCATTGGGGTCGTCTTATTCAAGCGTGTAGGGATCAATGGTGTGCGGTAATAAATCAACTTGAAATAATGTCCACATGACTGACAGATATGAATGAAAGGTGAAGCATTTTATGTAGGGGCTTGGCATAATAATCATTGTCCAATTTGCTTAAAAACAGAATTCTGTATGGTAAATACAACACAATACTCTTGGCTTATTCTATAAAATTCAAAATCTGAAAGTTTTATTTCGAATTAGACATTATCAATGTTCAATAAATTACCGGTAGCCAAATTGTTTGTAGTACATGTAGTTGTGTACATGAATTTAAGTGACAAATTTAATTGAGAGAAATACAAACAATGAAATATTGAGATCGTCAAGATACATGTATTTAATGGTAGCACTTTCATAACAAAGTAGGTGGAATCGAATATGAATTGCCTCTATTATTACTGCTTTGTTATCATTGTCTATCATATAAGGGTAAAACATACACATACAAAATGAATACAAAATCAATGAAAATATTCATAATCACGGTATATTTGCTTTGTTAATCAATCACTAGCAACAATTAGATTACAAAATGGATGTTCTATGACAAAAAAATCTCCATTTAAAACGACATTGCTTAAAATGTATCTAATTGACACTCTTTGTGCTGCAGAACAAAATCAATCTTTCAATTGATTACTTATTTTCTCCTAGGTATATGCCATTATCATTGACAAACTAAAAATGGAATATAGTTTTTTCATTTTTGTTCGAAGTTATAAGCCAAAGATTCCTTTCCTCAGGAAAGGCATTGCAGGAACAGTAAGTAAACAGTGGTACATTCAATCAATGGCACAGATATTTCAACAAAACTAATTTTCAAAACATATTGAAATTAACTTTTTGACAGTTTACACATCATAATAATCACAGTATTTATTTCCAGTCACTAAATATAGTACCTTGATCAAACTACTCTGTGCATTAAATTTTAAAACATATTTTGTTAAATAATTATGGATTTTATTTGGAATCATTTCATCTTCCACATTCAAAAGTAACTGAAAAGTAAATTCATCTGTTTTGGTATACTGAGATGCTTATAATAAGTAGTCAAAACAATAATACCAGCAAGCATTCATATATAAACTGTGAATTATTTATTTTGATAAAACTGACAGAATCAATTTCAATCAATGTGTAACGACAAATTATATGCAATCATGTGCATTTGTGTGTGTGTGTGTGTGTGTGTGTGTGCATGCTAGTGTGTGACTGTTTTGATTACATATACGTGTAGAAGCATTAGTGTGTAATTGTGTGTGTGTGTGTGTGTGTGTGAGGTGGACACTATCAAGCAATACTGTACACTGGTCTGACTGGTAATGTTTCTGATCATATCTTACTGAGAAATGTTTATTAACCCTCCAGTTAGATCAGGTATCTCGTTTTGGGGTCTATGGGAAATGCACGTTGTAGCAAAATCAAACTGTTTCCAATGGGTAACATAATAAAACAGATTTTGCATTATTAAAAGACTTTAGATCCTTTATCTTAACTCTTATCCTGCTACAATGACGCTCTTTAGTGCTTAAATATGTTTACGTGTTTGTAACATCGGCGGTTCAAGACAGATCTTAACATTCATAATCCAATAAGTTAGGGGTACATATAATGAAAAAGAATATCTTACATAGCAAAAATTCTGGCAAAATTTTTTGTGTAAATTCCCTACACAAATAATGAACAATAAATCAATGTTTTAAATGTTGTGTATACTTGCCTGTGGCAGAAGGGCAATGACTGCAACATTTGTTTACAGCAGACAAAGGGTTAGACAAATTAGAACTTATCATATTGTTTGCAGGATGAATTTCCGCATATTGTGATTTATACGGTGTCATATACTTTACGGCAGTGCCTTTAAAATGTTTCACAACATATTGCAACTCAAATCACATTATCAGCCATTACTGTCCATGAGATATATATAGGACTACAATAATGATGATAATCATATTTTATTGAATGAAAACAATTGTTTCTATTGCTACAAATTCCCTTAAGATATATCATAAAGCCCCTCTGTTACATAAAGGAACATGCAGATGGTGCTAATTCGGTACACGGTAGTGAAAATTTAATTTGCCTGAAGTTGGCTCGTATGAAGAAAACTGTCTCATGTCTAGACTGACTAGGCCCGTACAGATGGGCAAAGTGGCACAAATCATTATCTGGTGTTTTCTCAAGACAAATTACACAAAGCTGCTAGCCAAGGCAAATATCTTGCAACATTTAGATTAACGGGTGCACTGGCAACGAATGGGGGGTGAACGCGCGCCATGTTTTTTGGTCCACGACCGTATGCGCTGCAACGGTCCAAAACGACATTCGTAGCACCGCTTGAATCAATAGTTTTTCATCATGACCACATCTGGAATATGAGCGCCAAAAGCAAATCAGCCGTCGATCTAAAGGAGGTAAAAGGAGCGGTATGCGGATCCTGCGACGACTGAACGGAATCCATATAAGACAGTACAGTCTGGTCATGTGACTAATGTTCTCGACCTCTGACCCGTCGTCAAGCAGGGATTTATTTGCCACGGTGGCACATTGTTCAATGTGATATCGGGCAGATTGAGTGAACTTTTAACCCGAATGTGGCTGTGTCGATATGCACCCTGTACACATTGTGACACACATCTTGCCCCCATGCGCTACATACATGTACAAACACATGCACCTCATGAAGGCTCCATTGTGAATCAATGTACATTCCGAAGTTCCTTCTAGCCAACATGCAACATAGGGTTATTACGAAGTGTTTAATACACTGGGACATGCGCGACGAATCTTGCTGTTTAATCAAGCGTAATGAGAAAAAAGTTGATTATCACTACTAAAGTTTGAATATATGTGTTAAATGATTCTTAATCCAACAAAACTTGTTGACTCAGACATAAATGCATAAATTCATAACTTTTTTGGGGGGGTAAGTTCTTTTTACAGTTGTTTATCATAACATTTCATGCACTCGCGCCATCTACGACATCATACGCTCCGGAAATGACGAATCAAAAATGGCGATTCTGGCACTGATTTTTGCTGCTGAATTATAACACATCAAAATACTGAACAAATTTTCATTTCTTGTATACCAAATTTCTAAACCAATACTTCTTAAAAAAGGAGACGGCCAGAGACAAAAACCTGTGACAAATATACACTTGAGAATAGTTTCGGATCAAACTTCCCTGTAGGCAGAGATCTATAAACTTCTGACGTGTTCAAAACAATCTGTTAGTGAAATACAGTACATGTATGTGTTAATTCGTGTCTGCATAATGACATGCACTCTACGACAGAATTCTCCTTGTATCTCACATAACCCACTTATTCCCTCACACTATGTAAGGTTCCATTTACTGTTAAAACTTTTTGTTTCCTACTTACTTCATTTAGGCAACCACACTTTGAATTCAAAAAATAAAAATAATCTAGTATTGTGTTACCCAAAATAGTGCAGCCAAAAGTATTAGTTTGTACAGGACTCTGATAGTGATTGACTGCAATGTGACTGAGTCATTCAAAATATTATTCTGAATGTGTGTCAATTGCAGAAAACTGAGCAAATTTTCTTCTTATTGCACATCAGAAATAATTTAGAATACAACTTCTGAAAAAAATATTACTGTGTGGGGAGGGATATCTGACTGATCCAGATTACACAATGAAGGTAAATGTATTCATTAGTCTGTCTCAAGTCATACAGTCAGGTTGACATGCATGGTAACATTTTAATCCATTGATAACAAGCTAACAACACTGATTTTGTTTTCCCACATACAGCGTACAGCCTGCCTATCAGATTAAGGCAGTACTGCATTGATTTTGAAGGCAGTAATTACACATATACAAAGCTGCTGCTTGACAGAGCAATGGGGCTTTGCCTGGTACATTGGAAATCACACTCTGTAACCATTTGGTCGCTGATCCATCCCATTACAAACCAAAGAGCCCTCCATTTAAGTTTCCATTTCTTTTCTCACTTTTGAGTACATTCACATGTTAAGGATCTGAAAACTATATAATGTGGAAATAAATAGATTTATATTTAATGGAGGATAGTTTGTG
This sequence comes from Eucidaris tribuloides, assembly GCA_001188425.1. Taxonomy (NCBI): domain Eukaryota; kingdom Metazoa; phylum Echinodermata; class Echinoidea; order Cidaroida; family Cidaridae; genus Eucidaris; species Eucidaris tribuloides. The sequence goes on along the minus strand of JZLH01S0021071.1, from coordinate 2,157 downwards.
GCATGCAGTTTTATTTATGCTAACAATTGTTATAACATCATCATGAATATAATCATTTCATCTTGTGTTTATTAATTAATAGTAAAATTCAGTATATCTAAATGTATTGTAAATACTTTTAAAACTATGCTTGTTCAATACCTTTTTTGTGTGCAGGAGTTAGTATAAATGTGTTACACCTATGTGCCACGGTTGAGACCCCCATTTTCAGCCCGCCAGAGCATTGCGTTTTCAGCACGCCGGAACTTCACCACGGTGCAGTTCCGAATCATAGCATTTTGAGGTCTTCTGAAGTCTTAGCTCCAGTTCCGGAGACCCCCATTTTATGCTCAAGCCAGTTCTAGAGACCCCCCCCCCCCCCCCCGTCGGACGTTAGCAAAACAAACATCGAAAACAAAGTTTCCTTCTTCATTTCATCTGAATTATTGTGCAGTTTTGCATGTGTGACAAATATCTAAATGTACTTCAAAAAGTGTAATTCATACATACATTTTTGTGCTTCTGGGCTCAAAGTGCATAGCGGAAATGGCAAACAACTGCACAGCTGGTTTACCATGACAGCAAGCAGTAGGGTCCCCCAGAGTTCAGGCAGCATGTTCCTGCACCATCCTGCTGCATGTAAGAGCATGCATGACTGGGTAAAATGTGTTTCAGAGTAGCACTTTATGCTTCTATTGTTTTTTTTACCTCGACAGTCTTACAGTTACAACTCATTAAGATGAATAATTTTATAAATTCTATAGTCAGCCTGAGCTAAAATGTTACATTCAGCAACTTTTGGAGTGTAGTGTTATCTTCAAACAGCCAAAACTTTTTTACACATGCATGTAGGAGAAAAGCGAGGTGTACTAAAGTTGTAGAAAAGTATACCCTTTCTAACAATGTGATGTCTTTTTAATGTTGTTCAGATTCATTAAGTTAGAACAAATGTTATTGAAGTATATTTGAAAGAATAGATATCCATAACTTCGTAGAAAATGTGCATTTTTTTTCTTCAAATTTTGCACAAAAATGTGTTATAAATCTTCAATATTTTGTAAACATTAAATGTTAATCTGTCAGTTTTATGAGTGATTTAGCAAGGGCTGTTACTCTGCTACATAGAAAATGAAAGAAAAAACGTTATCAATGTCATACTTTTTGTATTTATGACACTTCAGTTTTTAAGACGTACAATTTGTGGCACAATATTGCACCAGCGACACATTAAGAGTAAATGCAACAGTTTTTATATTAGTTTTTTGGAGGCTGAACAGTTTCTAAGTAGGAAGATATTAGAACTTTTTAATATCACAAAGACACTACCTGATAGGCTATATTGATCAATTATAAGAATATGATTATGCACAAACATACTGGATATATCAAAATATATAATTTATTTGAAAAATGCATAATTTGGGGTAATATAGTTATATTTACAATGATACAGAAAGAATCCCTGTATGTGCTTATCCAATCCCATCTACATAAAATTGTCTTTATTTTTTAGTTTTTACCAGAATGAGCAGGGCTGAGAGGGACTAGGTCAATTCAATAACAAAAAATTGAAGGGACAGATAGAAGTCATCATAAATAATTATAAATCATCCAACAATTGTTATCCTATAAGTAATTTGAAGCATTGTGATAAATTTCTTGATCTATGATGGGAAATATGTTGTATTATATAGATCAGTATTGTTTTAGTGTTTTGTGCTGTGTCAAAGTAAGTGATGAAGTTATCATGTTAATACTTCTGAAAATCTATATGAAAGTATTGGATAATTTGAAAGAACAATGTGTGTCCTTTATTTTTTTCATCATTATATCAGAAATAATTTTAAAGGTTATATAGGCAAGTAAAAAGGGAGGTAAAGATGATTTTACATTCAATTCCTTACTTTAATTGACCCAAAATAAATGACTTTGCAGAAATTGTTATAACATCAAAATTAGACATAGTATCAAAATATAAATGACATTATCAAAAGGGGCACACTTTTTCTACATTTGTACACAATACATTTTTCCGCAAGGTACAGGATAAATTTAAAGCTGTTTGAAATACCATACATACTGCGGTAAAAATGCTTTATGCAGCGCTGTCCGAAAACCTGTGGCATTTTATGTGGTTTGGTGCATGACACATTAATAGTGAAGGTAGCTCTGATACTG
>JZLH01S0021070.1:0-11612 GCA_001188425.1 Eucidaris tribuloides | reverse complement strand
TTCATTTGACTATTCAAACACTTTCAGATATGTCAGATAACAAAGTTTAACATTTTTTTTTATGGGGCTTCCACAATGTTATATAGTGTCTTTAACACACATGGTTTATTTTATCACCCAAGTTACTTTAAACACCACGAGTATCACTTTTAACACCAAGGGTGTTGAATTAACCCTTTCTGATTTTGTATTGGGTATGGTTTTTGTTTGTTTGTTTCTTTTTCGCAGAATACTACCTGATCTTATCCAACAATATGGAGCAAATGTTAACGATGTTTGAATTGGTGACGATTTTGAATTTGAAACCTCAAATTGTTTGGGTGATTATTTTGAAGCTTCAAACATACAGAACAATATACTAAAAAGTTCCTTACATTCCGAGAAAAGAGACTTAAAGCTCACCATGTAAATCAAATCTTCACCTTGCAAGCCAAACCCCATCTCTGTATACTCACCAGTTTCAAACTATAGTCTTGCAGATGATCAGGATGAAATGGATTTGAAAGAGGTCAGTCTTATATCCCTACTCAAGTTGTGTTGCAATGGATTGGGTTGTTCCCAACCATCTGTTCACAAGTAAATAATACTTCAAAGACAAGGCCGTACGCAGGATTTTTTTTCCCGGGGGGCAATTGTTTCCCCTTATGTTTTACACTTTGGTTAAAGGTAAATGACATGATTGGGAGTAGTCCTCAACTTGGGCTGAAAATACTCTAGAATCAAGTAAACTATGCAAGGATTCTCTTGTGAAAATCTTGTAGTCAAATGTTGACTCATTCTAAAATTACTAATGTCAACATCTCTCGTAGCAGGCAAACCTGCAGTGTGGCTATCTATGGGTCTTATTTTTATCGTGCCACGATAACATTAAAATACTAGTATGCTCATGTTTGATTCTCCTTAAGTAAACAAATTGCAGACAAATCCTTCCAGCCGGGAGATCCACTCCAGCTGGTGTATAGTTGGTATATGTTTCAACTCATTTGGTTCTTGAGGTATTTTCAAGTGTTCTGGGACCCAATCATGTCACTAACCTTTAAAGTATGAATTTCATTCATGTGTGTTGAAGTGGAACCTTTCTCATAAGTGGGGGGGGGGGGGGGCAGATAATCAAGGCATTTTAGCAAATTACACAAATAAATGAATTGAAAAAATTGCTTATTTTTATTTTAAAGTAAAACATGGGGAAAACAATTTTGCAAAGACAAAAAATTATAAAAATGTTAACAATTTATCCATATTGTTTATTCTAGAATTGAATTTTTGACCAAAATCATAAACAACGAAGGAAAAAAAGACATCGTGAGTATTGTGAGAATTATGGGACATGGTGATAAAGAAAGCCTAAATAAGGGGAACTTTGTGACACTTGCCCTCAGCAAGGCCCTATCAATTAGTAAATTTCTATTAATTTTACGTCTGCACGAAATTTTTCCATAGAAAAGATCACCGAAACAGCTACAGGGCGAGGAGGTTATTGATTTAAAAAGTGCATACATTAATACGGCGCGATGAACACTCGTCGAGCGGCATGCATCGGTAACGTCAGGTCAGCTCGAGGCCATCGCACGTGCGATCTGATTGGTTGGCAAGAACTGACTTGCCGAATACATCTTCCTTGAACGTAAAAAATAGAAACAGTTTTCCATCAATATTCTATTTTTCGTCTCTCCAGTTTGGAAACAATCAATTGACATATCCGCACGTACCTTGCTTGCAGAGCTATTTCAACCATACAAACAGATGCCACCGCTATTGGTCTGAGTCGGGGCGGAAGTTAGCAACTCAGCAAAAAGTCTTGGATGTGGTCTCTAGGCGAATAGCGGGTAGGCCTATATGAAATATGGAGAATTTCCGAGGCGGATATTCCGAGTTTCTTTCCAAGTCATTTTACCGACTCACTGTTAAAAATGCTGTTGGCACTGAGACTGATTGGCATGATGCCAGCACCCGTGAAACAAGCTACTATAGGAACCGAGTAAGAATCACTCGGAAAGGGATCAACGACACGAATAGTAGTGAGGGAAACTGACCCGAGAAAGAGTCATAATATTGATCCGGCGATATTAAGAATGTGCAGTAAAATACTACCACGTATATGTATCAATAAAAATAAATAAATGACCCTCGTATAAAACAATATTCAGTAAGGTTCGACGACAGTTCAACCCCCTTTTTGATTGTTAATATCAATACGATATTTGCACATTTGATACCATTATGAAAAACGAGGTCACTTTTTGTTTTGATTGATGATGCTGAGGATATATTGCAGGTAGGTCTGGTTACTTTGCAAGTACCTATCGATGTTTTATCATTCAATGTGTATAAACTAACTGCAGATTAGTTACCAGTGACTGAACGATAGTGATATGACCCTATGAAGGCACCTTTAGAAAAATATAAATATAATCTAAAATATATCAAATGACAAAGTCCTCAAAATCTGTACGTAATCTCGGTGTTATAGTTGATACCAATCTGTCTTTAAGAAACCATGTAACAGTCTTGTGCCAATCTGTCAGATTCTAGTTACGAAACTTCGGTTCAATTCGAAAGTACTTCACTAAATTTGCTGCTGAACAATTGATTCACGCCCTCATATCCTCCCGTCTTGATTTTTGTAACTCACTTTTTTGTAGCCTCCCACGGAGAGACATTTCAAGAATACAACGTCTACAAAATTGTGCAGCCAGATTACTTACCTACACCAAGAAAACCACCCACATTACACCAATCCTTCGCTCTCATTCATGGGCTCCCTGTTGATAAACGTATAATATTTAAGATTCTCCTCCTTGTGTACCGTACATTACACTCATCTGCCCCAGTTTACCTATAACACACCCTAAATATCTACACCCCTCCACGAACTCTCCGATCCTCAAACTCACAAATTCTACAGGTACCTCGAGTAAAACGTAATTGGGGGAGCGTTCTTTTTCACACACAGGCCCTACTAAATGTATTTCGTTCAAAATTCGTGGAGATTTGCAACTAACGGCATTTTCTGCAGGATTTGACCTTACTGAACACCAAAACCAATGTTGGCATTTGCACTAATTCATTTTACGGTCGCTATCTTGGATTTCAAAAGGCCACCGTTTTACACTTGTTTCAGTTAAAATCTTAGTTGATAAACACGATATTGCGTTGATTTAGAAGGATATATGTACACAAAGATATTGGTGTAAAGAAAGATAACTTGACATAGCTGTCAGTGTTGATATGTCCACCATATTGGATTCCAGAATGGTCGCCGCTAAAAATAATGATATGACTGCATGTTCATCCATATGGATAAGCAAAATGACGAACACAGGTTGATTTATTTACATTAATGCACTAAAAAAGAGCAGACACCAATGGCGGATCCAGGAGTCCAGCGACGCCCCCTCCCCGTCTTGATCGGCCTCAAACATTAGGCTACAATATTCAATTCTTAGAGACGCATAATACCATTAACACAGTCTCTATGCGTATGAATGTAAAACTGAATAATGTGAGAATTTGAAAATAACTAATAATTATCAAACAGGTGCGTCTTTAGCATTGATTTGAATTAATCAAAGTTATTCCATATGTGGGTGCCGTATTTGCAAAAGCTCTTTTACCGAATGACTTAGATTTCACACGAATTTCAGTGAGAAGATTTTTTGACATGTTTGATTGAGAACGAAGATTACGACTGGGCTGGTATAAGTTCAGTAAGATAGTCAGGGGCATTATTTGCAAAAACAGAGTGTCTTTCCTGTATGTATTTCTGGTCAGCTCAAAATGCTCCGAGCACATATTGAACAGAGTCTCTCCTGTTGAAAAACGTGGAATCTGTTGTCAGATATTATACACAAATGCAAGTTTTAGTGAAGAATTATGGAAGACGTGATGTACATTGATAGAATAAATCTACCGGCTAAGGTGAAAATATTTGTAGGTATCACAATTAATTTCTCTCTATCTCTGCATCTCGTTGTATTTAACTGCTTGACTATGACAACTGATCTAACGGATTCAAAGATCAGTTTATAACAAACATGCTGACGGAAATCATCGATTTGATATACCAAGAGTGCTCTTGGTAATTAGTACAATGCTTAGAACTCTGAATTGGAGACTAAATTGATTTCCTGAATTTCATGGCTATTTTCAGTAGTAAGGCAAATAAGAAACTACTGTTGAACAACTTACAGCCTCTATGAAATATTACTTACTTACTTACTTACATACAGATATGGTAATGAGTTAATTGTTAAACTGCAGTTGTATTGTTTATAATCAGTCACTGATTCATATTGAACAATTACTTCGAAGCATGCTGCAAGTATATCCCAAGATAGGAAGGACAAACTTGATCAACGAAGATACACTGAACAAAACATGCCTGAATTAATTATTTTTGTTTGTCACAAAGGAAGACCATGTAACCAAGAACAACAGCCTTACTGATACCGGGTCTTTTTCATTCGGTATATAATGATGTTATCTCACAACAATCTACCAGATACTGGAATCTTGGTCTTCTCTGCAGATAACTGTGTGCTTGTACTTGTAGTTGACATGGAGTCTATTGGTGCAGCATTTGGATGACAACGAGCAAAGGCAGTTCCTGAAACTTTCAGCTGCAGATCGTGGATGTACTCCCCAAAAGAGCATACACGGTTGTTGTTTTTCTCCGCAAGCATATCTTATAAATCATCAGACTGCAACAAGCAGCAGGAGCAGCAACTTGTGTCTTCCCCTGCTTCCTCTTGCTCGATATCTTCTTCTTCTGCCTTCTCGAATTTCTTTAAACCTGTCCTTTGCCACCAAACCCAACATTCGTCTGTGATTAATTCTATGCCTGCCAATATCAGCCTTGATTTCACCACTCTGTAGTCAGGAGTAATTTCACAATGCCCAACACCATTGGTTGCTGGTTAATTAATGACTGTGATTCCACTTTTTATCATTGCTATCATGGCAAAAGCCCGCTCATCTTCTAATCTTCTATCTGTATTTAGAACTCATTTGATTTTGTCCGCTTTCTTGCCGTCTTCTGTTGCCGTCTTTACGTATACTACTAGAAGTGTCAATATTTAATGTTGACTCACCATCTCCGTATCAATATCTTACCTCTTTTTAGAAACTGTTATTTCTTCCACACCAAACAACAGCAGCCGTTTAACTTAAGCTGCAAATAGAACATCATATATGATATCATTTTCCACAAAAAAACACGTGTATCACGTTACTGCACATTTATGATGACGTCATTAATTAATGGCTCCAAGACAAAGACTGTTGTGGTGTCATGGAAGAAGGCAGTCCCCTTTGTCAAGATTCAGATCAATGGCACATCAATAGAATAGGTCAAAAGGCTTGTTTATCTTGGCCAGACATGTCACAGAGGATGGAAAATGTGACACTGCAATTAGTGCAATATGACAGAGGATTGAGGTTGCGAGAGCAGTGTTCTTGAAATCCAGGATGTATTATGTAGTAGGAAGCTGGACCTTGATCCCAGGTGCAGAATCTGGAACACTTTGTTGTATAAAGCTGAAACATCGACTCTATGGAAGGAAACAGGACGTGCATTAGAAACATTTGAAATGTGGTGCTTGCAGAGAATGCAAATAATAAACTTGGTGATGAAAATCAGCAACAAAGAAGTCCTGAAAAGAACAAACAAAGAAAGAGAACAAAGAAGACAGTACAAAAGAGAAAGCTTGTATATGTTGGTCATATTATAAGAAAGGGAGGATTGCAGGAATTGTTACTTGAAGGAATTGTAAAGGGTTAACGCTAAAGGTAGACGGCGAAAAACTTGGTTTGATGATATAAGGAAATGGACTGGACTTACAATGAAGAGGTGAGATCAAGGGTCCAAGACCGAAGACGATGGAGGTGCATAGCCGCCAACCCCATGCACCCTAAGGGACTGTATTTCTTGACTGATTGAATGAAGAGGATGGGACTCAATGACAATACAGCTGTACTTACATGTAGATCTTTATAATGAAATGGAAGAGTATATTCTGAACAGTCCATTCCTACAGTCATGTGAAGGTAACCTACTTTTGCACATGAGACATTTTAAGATCTACTAAAGAAAGTATTTTCCCGAGAGGATCCACTAAATGCTATAAATGAAAGGGTTTCTTGTTATTGCAAAGGCAAGGGCAAGTCGGCCAATCTTGCTTGAAGAGACCCGTGTTCTTGCAATACTGAATTCCGAATTTTATCACTCCTTACATAATTATGTGTTTTACAATATATCAGATGATGACATTCGAACTAGAACTGTTTTGGTACTGTGAAAATAGATTCCTTTGTTTGATTTAATTGTTGCAGTCAAATTGTTTTTAGATATATAATATAATATATAATAATATATATATAATATTCTTGATATAATTATTCAAATACTATAGAGCGAATCAAGACAGTAAGAAGTTGATGATAACACAATAGACATAAAGAAAGTTCTAGATACCTTGCACTCATGTGCTTCATATAAATTATTCTGTCAGCAGGCATGTTCGAAAATTACTGTAAATAAAATAGCTTTCTGTATGTATAGGTGACACAGAAAAATATTGGTGATGTATACACGTTGTACCCTCTCTTTCCTCGAATTTGAAAATACAGAAATGTATGTAACCATAGGTATTTTACGTTATGGAATCATAGAACGGGATCTTAATCTATAAGTTAAGAACCAGGCTGGGTGTAGGGTTTGGTTGCTGACAACGACACTATACAGGAATTTACTATGCAGACATGAATTATCCATTTCATAGACGCCGATCTGACTGCCCCTTTGACAATGATCGAGGGAGTATATCACCGACACCGGTTTGTCGCCATTGTCTGAAATCACCTAACTTCTATAAAATACAATATGGTTACATAAGATATACAGACAGATGTTTATGTTTATGTTTATGTTTATTTATGTTTTCAAAAGGATGTTTCAATTCCGCAACTTCCACTATTATTTCTTTAAATGGATTCTAATTAATACACTAATTGAACCAAACACAATACAGGACAATTTCAAAGGCTCCCAGCATAGTGCACGATAAGAAGCAAGGTATTTTCAATGACAGCCATCTTGAATATCAAGATAACAGCCAAAAACAAATTCTACTGGTTCCTTCACGTCCTGATACCTCTATAATGTATAGGTATAGCCACTGAAATGGTTTTCGTATCTTACTTACTTTTCGAGATATTAATCACAACTCTGATGGGGACCAATTTGAAATTCAAGATGGTGGGAAAGGGGCTTCCATTCAAATTAAAAATGTTGGTATTTGTATTAATATTATGGTCGTAAATCCGGTCGGAAGAATGGGGCGGGGGGGGGGGAATAATCGATGGAATTTCCAAATTTGGGGGACACCCCCAAATCAAGGGCTATTTCTCGAAAGCTAGTTTGGCGTTAGTACAGGACACAAAAAGCCCCATGATACAAGTTTTGAAGAACGGATGGGAGTTTTAGTGAAAGAGTAGAGAGCAAACACTTTAAAAGTGATTGATGGCCTTGTATTATGTCTCACTGTCTTATGTCTTTATTTGGAAAACATAGAACAGGAATAATAATACGAAAGGAGTTGATTATCACGTCAGCTTTCGCGATTCTAGTTGAAAACCAAACAAAGAAAACCATGACATTTCGAGAAGTTATACATTGTTATGAAAATCCATTTCTGTAGCTGGAATTTGGTTTCACTTTATGGTGTCCCCGCTGTTTTCTGCATCATCACACTAAAACGTTCCACGAAAAATCTTAAACACGTGAAGCAGGTCAAAATGCCCAAATTTTCGTGTCCGTTTTCACCTTCAAGAGAAGTAGGTAGAATATTTACGATCATGCCATTTATAATGCTGGTACCGCGTTTTCTCATCTTTCGATAACAAACAGGATATTAATCAATCTTTCTGTCATTACATCGGGAAAGTTACAGGATATAATCTTTGCTCTCAATTCTATATCCGTAACAGTAATATACACCGCTGTAACCAATCACACATCAAATAATGTAATCCGTCCGAAGCTTACTACACGCGTGTCATTCACCTTTTCTTGAAAGGGGGACACCATCAAGGGTCATTTCTTGAAAGGGGAACACCTACAACGCTCAAAATATACCACTATCTCTAAACATTGGTATATAGCTTTTATTGTAATTTCATTTTTGACCTTTCACGTTATATGTTTCTCGATATTTTGTTATAATGTAAAAGCAGTTAATACCTTTTTAATAATTTTTAGGGATTTTATGACAAGTGAAAAGGGTAGAAGATAACAAAATTCCTGGAATACTGGGAACAATACCCCCTCCACCACAGCACATGATATTGAATAATCCCCAAAAATCGTTAAAGAGTTTTTAAAATTCTGAGCAAAAAAAAATCATGACCATTTTACAAGATGTATTAGACTTTGATCATGATAAATGCTGTACAGTCTCGGGTGGGCTCCTTATGTCCTCACGTGAAAATATCTGAGTTTGTTTTCTCCATTTTGTTGATAATACGATTTTTTTAGGGTTACATTTTGCGTTATCTGTTCACTATACGTATAATGCCTATTTGGACCGATGGAAAACACGTTAGTAATGGCCATGAATGAGAGATATTGTAATATATGTATAAAATCGGAAACATCGGGATATTCAGATAACAATATCTTTAGCATTTTAAATTTTACAAATGTCATTTATAATTGAATAAACACAAACATAATTGTTTTTATTGAAAAGTGGGGGTATATTAGATCATCCATCCATCCCGAAAATTGGTGGAATATATCCCCAATCCGCCTCATCCCAATTTACGACAGTGTACTTTAATTCGGGTAGTTGAGATTGCTGGTCTCTGACTACTAGTATATACTACACTCTGAAACTAACGTTTTGAATAAATATGTTTCAAAAGTAGGTGGAACTACACATTTTCAAAATGATTGATACACATATTCAAAATAATTGATTATACTATCATGCAGTGGAGAATACCTTTAAAACAAAGCCATGCGCAGAAATTTTCCGGGGCCGAAATGTTCAAATTATTCAGGAAAAGTGCAAGCGAGGGAGCGAAGCAACCGAGCAGGAGCTTTTGAGTTTTTTAGAATTAAAATTGAACGATCTTAAGCATTTTAAAGGCATTTCAGGAAAAAGTCTCATTCTACAGCAACTTTATCAATGATTAATAAATTAAAAGTGCATTTTTTTCTTGAAATAAGGGGGATGATCGTACATGCCATACATACCCCTTCTCGAATCCCCCATCCCCCGGGATTTACGCCAGTGATTAATATAACCTACAGTTCTTTCCAGAAATGACAAAAGCTACACATCTTTGTCGATATGGAACAACACTTTTGGCTCCTAGCATAGTGAACGATAAGAAGCAAGGTATTTCAAGGGTAGCCATCTTGAATATCAAGATAACGTTACCAATTATGATTTTTACTTACACCACCTTGTTCCCCTACCCCAAATTTAGGTATATTGAAATGGCTTTCATACCTTACTTACTTTTCGAGTCGATATTGATGAAAACATTACGTAAACAAACGGAGGCCATTTTAAAATTCAAGTGCGGCGGCTAAAAAAGGACTCTATTCAAATGGAAACATTGCTTTTTGTATCAACTGAACCTAATTCTTTCCAAAATGGCAAAAACTACAAATCTCCATCGATATTGAACGAAAGTTAGGCTCCTAACATAGTGAATATTATTGTCTCATGGCAGCCATCTTAAATTCCAAGATGTCTGTTAATTCTGTTATCAAAATGAATTTTTACATGCACTATCATTTTCCTCTACTTCCCCAATATGGGTATAGCCGATAAAACGACCTTCATTTCTTGCTTAGCTTTGAAGTTATTAATAAAAACAGGAATAAATGGCGGCGAATTTGAAATCCAAGATGGCGGCATTAGATTGGATTCATTCAAATGCCAACATTGGTTTTCATGTTCAGTGGACTCTGGGCTTTCCATAATGTAAAAAATTACAAATCTCCACGAAATTTGAACGAAAGCCCCTTTTTTCCACATAGTGAACCTGACCATGCTGACTATACACTCTGGAATAATCTCCCTATATCATTGCGCCAAGCAAAATCAGTACAAATATTTAAATCCAACCTGAAAACCTACCTCTTTAATTTAGTAAGACACCTTTTAGTTTTCACAACACACTTATCTGTAAATTGCATTTATATTTATGTTTTTTGTTTTTCATTGCGTTTCCTTGTATACATGTTTCTATATTTTTGTGCGCTTTTTGAAGTAACTATGTAATTCGCCATGAGCATCTTTTATTTGTGGAATGTGCGCTATACAAGAATTCACTATTATTATTATTTATTATAGAATATAAGAATAACGTAGATTATATAGTACGCTATTTGATGCTACTAAATTTTTAGCAACAAATATTTTAGGATGAGTTCATGACTGCCTATAATTTGTAGATTTTTAAACTGTAATATGGTTTGTTTCGTATTATCCTTAACTACTTTATCCAAAATCATAATTTCCACGTGGGGTATGAGACCATGACTTGTGATCAAAATGACACAAAGGTGTAGCAATGCCGGATGGATTTGACTTCAAATTCTGCGAAAATTTATTTTATTTATTTGTACGTTTTTACCCACATTTTATATGTTACGTTATTGCAACCAAATAGTAACCACATTGTCGGTTGAGCGACTGAATATAACATGAAGAGGATATTATATAATTACATGCTTGCAGTTACTATATGAGGGTAAGACACGACGTAGGCTAGTCTGATTCTCAGACCCTACTCGCTGGCGCCTGGGCCCGAAAGGCCCAGACAGAGAAAATTACCTAGTGTTATTACTAGACATACTAGTTTGATGTGTTAGGAGAAAAAATGAATAAGCCTGTAAAACAGGCCATAGACGTAGGCAGGAGCAAGGGCCTGAAATCCAAGATTGTCTTATTATTAGAAGGACAAATTTGAAGACATGCAGCAAATAAAGTACACGTATCGGGGCTTGGTCCGGGAAGGGGGGGGGGGTAGCTGCAAAAGCATTCCCACAGGGCGTAGGACAGCGGGGAAGGGCGGGAAGATGGCGGTATGGCATTCCCCCCAGCTCCACTCAAGGTGGGAGGATGAATGTACAATCATTCCCCCCAGCGCTCACAAGGTAGGAGAGGGATTACACATGTACATCATCCCCCAGGCTTTCACGGAAATAATTATTACTTTTGTTTAGTAGTAAGGTGATTATTATTAATTGATTATTATTACTTGTTATTATCGTCATGTGTCACCTTTATTCCCTTTAGTACGTTCGTACCTCTGAACCCCTATACTTGATCGTATATTTATTAAATAAAAATAAATAAACGACCCTCATTACAAATCAATATTAGTAAACCTTCGGCGACAGTTCAACCCCCTTTTTGATCGTTAATATCCAATCGAGATTTACGCATTTAATTAACATATTGAAAACGAGGTCACTTTTTGTTTTGATTGATCTGATGCTGAGGATATACTGCAGGATAGTTCTGGTTACTTGGTAGGCTAGGCTAAGTACCTATCGGTGTTTTATCATTCGATGTATATACAACTAACTGCAG
>JZLH01S0021061.1:31805-47816 GCA_001188425.1 Eucidaris tribuloides | reverse complement strand
CAAAATTCACTCATAGATGATTTGTTTATATGTGTTTTCGTAGTAGTTCGTAGTTTAAAAATAATATTATGCCGGCCAATCTCACGGAACCGAGTAATAGTATCACTAAACATTTAAGAAAAATGGTCAGACTTATTGTCAGGGAATTTAGCACAAATAATTTGCGATGATATCATAGGAAATTCTCAATCTGAGAAATATAATTAACCAGTTGAGAGGTAAAAGGGATCAACCCACCAAGTTACGATTAAAATAGTTTAGAATTTCGTCGCTTGACCGGCAGAAGGGTCCTATCAAATGTTCCCGATTGAAGGGCGTTAACAGTAAATATTCTCTAATTTTAGAAATATTGTCTTATTTGAAATTTACACTTAACAAACTGACAGAATGGTCTAAAAATATCAGACTGTATTGAATTCATGTGAAAAGAACCAATCGTTTTCACGATATAGGCAACTAAAGGTAACGCCTTTCTGCCGGGAACATTTGCCAGGGCCCTTCTGCCGGACAAGCGACGATTTATGAAGACACAGGGCGCGGTTATTCAATCTGCCGATAAACATTTGGTAAAATAATCTGGTTATCTACTGAACAAAATTCACAACACGTAGAGAAGTCCATAACTTTAGTAAGTTTAGAATACATAATATAAACTTACCCATGTATGTTACTTACCTTTTGTAAATCTAAACACTATACCGTTTTGAGATTCGCTTGTCCGGCAGAAGGGCCCTAGCACATGTTCCCGGCAGAAAGGCCTTAACAGTAACTTTTCTCTAATTTGAGAAATATTGCCTTATTTGATATTTGCACTTAATAGACTGACAGAATGATCTAAAAATATCCGACTACTTTGAATTCATGTGAAAAGAGCTAATGGTGTTCAAGTTGGAGACAAGTTAGTGTTAAGGCCCTTCTGCCGGGAACATATGCTGGAACCCTTCTGCGGGACAACCGACGCAGTATAAAAGCATATATTACGTAATCGAACAGTACTTATAAGCATTTACTTTACTGTCTTCTGAAATATTAAATGAATGTACATTAAGTCAAAGAATATAAGACCTGAAACTTTATAGACGAGTTTTTACGTGTCGCAATACTTACATACATGTATTTGACGAATGATTAATAGTGCATTACCTATCACTTGTTTAAATAATACTCGGTTAATGGTAGATATCATAAATACTGAAAGGATATATTATTTGTAAGTTTGTGGAGTATGGCTATAAAGTTAAGCAAGATTTCATTTGAATGTCTTGCTTGGTATTTACCGTTTATTTAGAACATACTGTATGTACTTCACTGTACTTAAAAAATACTTAATGATATTTATACATGTATAATGACTTCTTCTGAAATAAAAAATAAATAAATACATTATGACAGTGAAATTCAATATGAATAATTTGAGTTTCCTCTTGTAGGCTGTCCGCATGAGTTGAAAATGTCATTCAATAATATTAGAGGGAGAATCTCCCCTCTTTGAGTTTATGATGAATGTGTATAATCTATGATGTCCCTGATCAGAGCCCAGAATTCCGGTCTGGTGTCCTTAAATAATTGAGGAAAATGCAATCAAATTCAATTAAGGTCATAATAACTCAGGAATACAGGCGTGGATTTGGCAGGGTCATGTCTGTTTGCAGTTCAAATACTGTCATAGTCTTACAATCACATAATTTGCAGATTTCTAGAACAATTGCTTCTTATTAACGTCATAAGAGGCATCGTAGGCTGTGCAGTTTGTAGCTTCAAAGGTTACGTAGTAATCCTGCTTTTGCAAGCTCGCAGCACTGCAATCAGAAGGAAATAGGTCCAATGTGAGTATAACGGACCAATTATAACAGAACGTACATCATCCATCGCCTTTTGTCACGAGTATGAAATTTATGAATGAAATCACAGCCCGGTCGCCGCGCGGAGAAGCTTCCTCGATTTTGCCAAGTTTTTACCTGAAATCGATCGGTGACCTACAGGAAATCGACAGAGCGCCGCCCGAGCATCGCTAGCGCTTTACAGCCTCCTCAACATGCTCCAAGAATCGCTGGGCGATGCCTAAATTCCAGCGGCGACCGAGCAGGCTACAAATCGAGCGGTCCTGTAGGATTGCATATTCAACGAATGTAACTTAGGATCAAGTAGACCGACACGCTGATTGGTTGATTTTTGCTACCAAGATCGGGTAGCAAAAATCGGTATTTTAAAGGTTTAAAATAAGAATGCGAAGCAGATCTCAAAAGGCCCTCGCGCTGTCGATATCGCGCTCGGCTCGGCTCGGCTCGGCTCGCTTCGCTCGCCTATACAGCAGCGAGAGGACCTTGTCAAAAGGCTAATAAGAGGTATCGCGATCCCTATTGCTTGGTTGAGAAAATGTTCAAGAGCACAGGGTGGGACCCGGCAAACTCCTCCTATACCACTGATTACAGATTATTTGTCGTGAAAGAAACAGAAATCGGGCCCGGTGGATAGTTGTATCTAAGGCTGTATTAACTTCATGTTAAAACCACTAGAGTTCAGTGGTTAAAATGTCAATCACTTGACAAAACTTCAAAGATAAAAAGAAGAAGAAACAAAATAATGAACAAACAAGCAAACAAAATAACCCCCTTCCCTTACACTCACACACACACACACACACACACACACACACACACACACACACACACACACACACACACACACACACACACACACACACACACACACACACACACACACACACACACACACACACACACACACACACACACACACACACACACACACACACACACACACAGATATATACACGCTTTTCAATGAATAATCATCAGAATACGGATGAAATCAAGTGTTCAGTCTGCTCACCTTATGATAAACTGAGTGATTCTAGTGAAAACATCAATTTTGCTTTTCTTCTTCCCTTTTTAAATCGTCATTGTCTTCGATGAGGAAGTATTTCAAGTGGGTGTTAAATGCAAATTGGAATGTTAAATTTAACACTTGATAATAAAATTTAAACATTTGGTGTCATTTTCAGCAAGGTCGGTATTTAGAGTGAAGTAGTTCAATATGGGTTAGTGTTCGGTGCTTGTATCTTTAAGGGGGGGGGGGGTGGACTCCGGTCCATCAGACAAGTTTTCCATCAATCTTTTACAAAGTAAATATTTTGTCATCACAGACATCGGGAAACAACACCAAACTTACCCAAATTGTTTTAATGACACGATGTGTTGTTGAAATCATCGGGGAGAAGATGTGACTATGTACGCATTTCCTATGGCAAAATGTCGGGGCGACCTTTTTTTCAATTGTTCATCAATTTCTCAAAACAATGGAAATGTTTTAGGTCATATAATTTCCAGAGCAGTAAAAGCTGGTATATGTGTACCTAAAACACAAAAGGACAACATTTCACTTTTCATCATTCACCAAAACTATTCACTGCGTTTAAGATGAAAACTTCTGTTTCTGCAGTACTGTGAGATAGCGTTATTTGGTGCATTTTCTTGCGACGCTCTTTAGGGCACAATCGGACAAATTTGTCATGGATCAAATCACATGCTACACGCGGGCAACCCCATACTTAAACCTCCTGGAACACCGAAATGGCGGTTTGGATGATCCACCAAACAAGATTCTTTGGATCGACATGGAAGCCTTCACCATTTCTGGCGAGGACGAAGTTAAGGCTTTGGTTCCAGGATCTTATATTGCGGCGCTGAGCCCGTTTGAACGAGATTGGTTTTTGACGTTTGAGATCGCTCCGACGCGAGGCAGTTTAGGTAAGTGGTCCGCAGTCATTTGAAACACGGGAATGTATTATCTTATTTATCTTATTTATTTCATTTACTACATTAAAGAAGTCACGTGGTTGGTCACACTTGACTTGCGTTGAAAAGAGACATGCTGAAGGTTTTCGGTGTACACTCGTCAGAGCATACAGGCAAATGATGAGAAAGCTTAAATCCCCTAAACTCTAAAGAAATCTAAGAAATTCTGGGGGGGGGGGATCGAGATTTTGCTCACGTTGGACCAGCCCTGTGGAATTCACTTCCACAGGAGCTGAAGGATTCAAACAGTTTTGATGTCCTTGCAGGGCAACCTTAAAAAACATTTGTTCATTTGTGCACTTTGAAGGCAGACAGTCGTCATTTTCTTTTTTTTAATGGTGTGGAAATTACTTTTGTTGTTGTTATCGCATCTTTTTATGTTCTTTTGTCATAAAGCGCCTTGAGTATTTAAGTAAAATGAATAACGGCGCTATAAAAATCCAATGAATTATAATGATTATTATTATTAGTATTGGTATTATTATTATTGTTATTATTATTATTATTATTATTATTATTATTATTATTATTATTATTATCATCATTATTATTATTATTATTATTATTATTATTATTATTATTATCATCATTATTATTATTATTATTATTATCATCATTATTATTATTATTATTATTATTATTATTATTATTATTACTATCATTTCTCTTCTTTCTCTTCTCGTTTCTTCTTCTTCTTCTTTCTTTTCTTCTTTTCTTCTTTTCTTCTTTTCTCTTTCTTTGTCTTACTTTCTTCTTCTTACTTCTCTTCTTCTTCTTCTTATTACTTATTTTATTATTCATTAAATCAAACATAAACTTAAATTGAATAGAGGATATAAACCGCCTGAAAACAGAATCGCTGAGCGGTTGCTGCAAAACGCTAAATTAGGACTTAGCGCCAGTTTGATTTAGAAAATATACTTCAATTTATATATTCTACATGTACACTGTATACAAAGGAATATATCGATGACCATTGTTATTTTCACGCTGCTTCTAGCCTAGCATTTAGTTTGTTTTTGGCTTTATGATCATGTGTCCGTACATGCTTTGTTTGACACACGGAAGAACTTCAGCATGTCTCTATTTATCGCAATTCTGAAATTATGTACCAATATGCTTCCTATTTAACTGCTCTTGCAATAGTTATATGTAATGATTCGCCACGTGACTTGGACTGAAGTTGTAAATATGTAGGACCTTCATCGAATAACCAGTGGAATTTATTATTATTATTTTTTTTGGTGTCAATGATTTTAATATTGTAACTGCACAATAACAAATCTTGTAATGGACCGTTTTGACACTGCCCATATAGCCTATGACTTTTACAGTCAGACAAATAAGATTATGAAGTTGCTTTCTAATACATCTGACGTAACTGAAAACAAAAATCACAAATAATCAAAAGCAACCGACCAACCAAACACAAGCAAAAAAAAAAAGATCAAATAAACAAACAAGCGTACGAAAGAACGAACGAATGAACAAACAAACGAAAATCAGGTTGTCAGTTGTCACCGAAAGAGAATGATGAATCTGTAATTTATTGTTAACTTAAAGCCCAAGTTTCGTTTGGGGATTTTTTTTTTATTTGACAGCTTTATGCCCAAAGGTCATATCACACCAATAACAGATTCTGAATGTCTTTCGGTTTTTTTTTTTTATTAATTAATGAAAAATCTCGGGGGGGGGGGACCCCGAGGTTTTCGACTATATTTTACATTATAGCATCCAAATGGTTAATAAGGTGTCAAGATTATCTGAGTTATACCTCATCAGAAAGAGCAGAGTCTGCTCTTTCTGATGAGGTATAACGTTTTTATATAAAGAAAATTGATTTAGTCAGACATATTTCTTGCTATATCGATAGAATGCCTATTATGAATTAAAAAAAAAGATTAAATAAACCAACATGATTTAAAACCTGTAACGGGTATGTTTTTATAACAGATTCGTCACAGGTTTAAATCACGTCGCCTTGCAAACTAAAATAAGATAAATAAATAAATAATATATATTTTTTTTGCCAGGCAACTTTACATTCATGTTTGCTAATCTGAATATTAACGGGGACCACAATCATCTGCACACGGAGCCCTCACCCGAGGACCTCTACGTCAACTTCCTGTGGTCGACGGTCGACTTGAAACGACAGATGTTTTACATCCTTATGGGGAATGAAAACCAACCGACCAAACTCAATGCGAGACTTCATACCTTCAATATAACAGCTACGTGAGTTACATGAAAATTTTGCCTTGTCGATTACAACTTTTACTTTTTAACTGACCTTTAAGAAAGTGATTACGACATTTTCTTCTCTAGTAACAAAAACACGATAGCAATTAAACATTAGTGTTTAGATAGTGATGGCAAAGATGTGCTTAGAAAATGTATATTTAGATTATTGGGGGCACAATTATCACTACGGTTATGCAACCCATAATTTTGTACTGCAATTTTCCAGGTATGAAAATGAGAGGAGCCGACGTTTAAAGGCAAAGTTCACCTTGACGTCAAGCTAGTTTTGATAAAAGCAGAAAAATGAAAGAAACATATTAATGAAAGTTTGGAGAAAATCCACCAAACAATAACAGAGTTATGAAGTTTCAAAGTTTTAATTTTGTGATGTCACATGCGAGCAGTTCACCATTTGTCATGTAATATAAATTCCATAAATTGCCATTTTTTATGGTTCATGATAATTGATTTATTCTTCATAGAAGCTTGTATGAAATAATGTTTCTGATAATATATTTAATGCACAGGTAAAATCATTTTCAAATTTCTGAGAAAACGGCACTTTGATGGAATTTATATCATATGATATATGTGGAGCTGCTGGCAAGTGACGTCACAAATCTAAAACTTTAAAATTCCATAACTATGTTGTTTTTTGATGGATTTTCGTCAAACCTTCATTAATATGTTTCTCCCATTTTTCTGCTTTTATTAAAACTAACTTGACGTCAGGGTGAACGTTGCCTTTAATGGTGGCACCATTTCGCACGATTACTTGCGGGGGGGGGGTCTAAAAACTCCGAATCTTTCTAGAAACTTGTGAAAAGGTGTACTGGAATTGTGAGATTTTATGCTTGGTGATAAAACATGGTTGCATGTGAAGTGTAAATGGAGAGGCTATACACACAGGTGAATATTGGCGCTGGAACTTTGGACCGTTTACACGTGTATCCGTTTGCATTTGTAAACGCATAAAATACACGATCACGCGCAGGCCTAAAATACACGAACCGATAGCGCAGAATTTGGGTTTTTAATCTTAGAAATATAATGATAATAATATCTGGACAAGAAATCACTCTGGCCTTTCCACTCATTTAACCTCATTGCAAAGATGGGTTTTATCTTAAAAAGAACAAAAACACGTACATGTATACACTATACAGTTCACTTTTCAAGGAGAAATTTCAGAGAAATCATGTTGATTTCTAATAACATTTACGTCTCGTGACGAAGTGAAATATTGAAATTCACTTTATATACAGATTGACTCGATGTCAGTAAACTCGCTCGATGACAAGCCAATGAATCTTACTATAGAAATTCAGTCAAAGGTCAGTCTTTCTTTCCTAAATCAATTCCTTTTCAATCTTTTAATTTTTAGAGTAATTCACCCGAGATAAAACCTGCTATATTATCGGACTAAAATGATCAAAATATATGGTTTACGGTAACAGTTTGACTTGTCTGATAATTGAAGAGGTTATTTTAATTTCAGCACCCTTATAATAGTTTTATTTTCATTTCACTTAACTTAATTGAAAAGATACTTAGCGTGCAAACACACGACCAAAAACCATCTAGAGGGCCATTTATAAGACTCGATTGAATCAAACCTGCAAAAATATGCCCTTATTCATTTTTGCAAATCGTTATTATTCTCAATCATAATCTATATGTTCTTTTCGATACCCTGCAACAGAAATGTAACCATGGTAACGGAACTTGACGTAACGCAGTACACTATAAGTGCTGTTCAAGCATACGAGAAAACTGGTAAGAATAAGGGTTTGGATTTCCGCTGTAAATGTATTCGATCCCAGGTATCATTGTTTCCACGCATCTCACTATTGTGTCTCTTTAAAAAAATGGAAATAATATTTCGATACCTACTTATTTCCGGCATTCTTCACTTTTCGGTGTATTCGCTATACACTTTAAATTACAATGATTTATAATAAATCCTGATTGATTGTATTTAGGAACCTGTCGATTTTTGGTTTAATATTTAAATCTTAATTATAATAAATTTCATTTATAACACGCATATTACTATCGTTTCTAAGCGCTGTAAAAGTTACAAAGAAATTTAGTAACAGTGAGAGGGAACAAATACAACATAGTTTTAACTCATAAATTATAACTAAAGTAACGAACATTAAAAACACAATAAAAATATACATATTTCTTTACATATACCCTCTGTCTTTTTTGCTATTGACCATTATGTAATATTTTGCATCATTATACAAGTTTTATTTATGTCAAAGTTTGACTATGTTGATGTAGTATTGTTTTCATTTTATATGTATTCAACAGAAATATGAATAAAATTGAAATTGAAAATGAAATATGAATAAGTTAACATTAATTACAGGGATTGCGTGAATAGGTAGGTTTTGAGTAATTGTAAATTTTAATGATTTATATTTAAGTTACAAATGCTTAAAATTTAAATATTTAAGATTTAAATCTAAATCTACGTATTGATTGCTCCCTAACCACAGTCATTCAGGATTTATTTTAAATCACTGTAATCACTGTAGAGTGTCCGCACTCTGTTTTTTTTTTGGCAGCCCTGATATCACTTTCACGAAAATCGTGTGTTATAGTCCGCATAGTTGATGCCAATGATGTCCATGAAAGAATTCCCAGTACAAGAACATAAATAAATTTGATTATAAATAATGGTCTCGGTAAAGGATATATTAATTTAATTACATTGTTGTTTGATTCATTGACGTTATATTGAAATACATGTAATACGCTCATTAATTTCTGCCGTTCGTAATTATTTTATTGTGATTTTGTATTGTTAATTTACAACGATTGAAATAGGGAGTGAAGGCATTTTGTAACAGTTATTTAGTTATTTTTCTAGTAGTTGCTGTATTCGCTCTTACACTCAAAAATTTCTTTGCCAAATAAAATAGTACTGTAGTAATAAACAATAAATGTCGAAGTACGGTAGAGCAGTCCATCATAGAGGCAAAGTATGGGTGTATATTTCTGAGTTCTTGGTCATGCGAAAGTAATAAGAAAATAGAACATCATTCTAAACGTTTGTGACTCCTGAATTCGTGGTCATTCTCTCACTTTCAAGGAGTTTCATTTCCATACTCTAAAAAAAGTTGATGTTTTTACTGATATACTCGTATTCCAAAGTCACCTCCTAATTTTCAAGACTATGTATCTCTTCTCTTCTTCATCTTGTAGGTCAATTGATGGCCGTATCTCCAGGCCTGTTCCCCCAACGTAACCCGGCTTGGTATCTCGTCGAAGTTAATCCGGTCACTGGAACGATTAAAGAACTCTTGCAAATCGCTCCTTCGGGTAAGATCGTCTAATTTACTGCTTACAATGAGCACAGTTAAAACAAATGTGAGCTACATAATTCTGGAGTGTTTATTTGTCCACTTAAACACTAGGCCTACTATGTAGCTCAGATATCAAAGTTCGACATTTGTTTTAATTGAAGCTCCACAATGTTAGGAGACGTCTCCATTGCTAACGGTGAAGTTTGGACGTGAAGATGACCTAATGATATATCATTAAAGTTATGTACAGTGCTAAAAACTGAGGTGTTAACATCCAGGGTGTTGTCCAATAGACCAAACATGATGTTGAATTCAACTCTGTTTGTATTAAAGTTAATGTTCTTCTTTGGTTGTTTACATGTTCCCAAACTATATATTTAAAGTTGACATTGGATATTATATTATTGGTTGTATTGAATGGTCGAATATCTTTCATTCTTCTATTCTTCTTCTTCATTCTTTTTTCTCTTCTTCCTCATTTCTCTTTCTCTTCTTCCTCTTTCTTTTTCACTCTTCTATCTCTTCTCCCTCCTTCTTCTATTCTTCTTCTTTTTTCTTCTCTTCTTCTTCTTTTCTTCTTTTCTTACTTTTTCCTCCCTCTCCTCATCTTCTCTTCTCATTCTTCTTCGTTTTTTCTTCTATTTATGATCTCTACCTTCTCGTACCCTCCCACCATTTCCCCCTGATTTTCCCTATGCTTCGAAGCTCTTATCTCCTGCTCCCTGCTCTGCTTCCCATCTTCCTTCTCGCCTCGGCCCTTTACTCCCCTCCTCCTCATCCATCCCTGCCCTCTCCCATATTCTCTCCTCCTCCCCTCTCCCATCTATCCCCTCCCAACTCCTCGCCTTAAATCCAACTACACAATAAAACTCTCCTCCTCCTCCACGTGCTTCCCCTCTCATCTCTCTCCTCTTATTTTTCATGACTTACTCCATCCTTCTCTGATCTTCTTATGATTCCTCTCCTCTTATGCCCTTCTCTGATTTTCCACTAAATCTACTATCCTTCCCTCCTTCCTCCTCACTTCCCTTCTCCTCCCCCTACTCTCCTGACCCCTCCTCTGACTTCATAAATCTACTTCTCATCCCTCTCCTCCGACTCCTCTCCCTCCCCTCTCCCTCTCACCCTGATACTCCTTTCCTTCCCTCTTCCTCCCTCAATCCTCCCTCTCCTCTCCTTCTTCTTATCTGACTTCCTTCAACTTTCCACTATACTATCCTTCCCTCCATCTCCTCCCTCCTCATCTTCCTCCTTCCTCCTCCGTCGCTCCCTCCTCCTGCTCCCCTTCTCATCTATCCTTCCTTTAAACTTGATGCATCCTCTTCTCCCATTCTCTCTCTCCACCCATCATAACACCTTCTCACTCCCCCTCCTCTCTCCCTCCTTCTCTCTGCTTCCCCTATTCGTCTGCCCTCTCCTCTAATGATTTCACCACTAATTTCTCTACGTTATATGTTGTGGATTGTTTGAATTATCTGCGGAGGTACCTGTAACAAACAATCGGATCAGGAGAAGAGGTTCTCTCTGCTCGACGTCTTCCGTGTGCGGCACTCTGGACCGACATCATAGCAACGTGTTCCGCTGGATAGGGTGTGGAGTTTCTTTCTCTCAGCGACTTCGACTAGCGCAAATGTCCACAAATGGAGTACTCGCCTTATTAATGACTTACCGTAGTAAGCGTGCATTTATTATCTACTTAAAGGAGACTTGTTAAGATTGTGGCAATGCTTCGATTTTAAAATTAAGAACTCTAATGTCTGGACCGAAAAATCATGTGCGAATGGATGAATAAACTGCCACAAATATTTTTTCAAATTATGCGGCCACTAGCAAGATATCCGTCAATAATCATCACCTTGATACTAAGCGTCAACAGGATGGTCTACTGTAACACTATAGGTTATAATTGATGAAATGTGGATGGTAAAAGTGGTCAATTATACGGTTATCGTTTGAAGTGAATGATTTTTAGGGTTTACTTTTTTTGCACCACGCTAGGGACATTAATGAATGATAGGGTATGTAGTTTACATTTGTTTTTGTTTTTAAGAAACATTGTTAAACAGTTCCTTGAAAAATATACACTTTAAACCCACTTTACCCCTACAAGATTAGCATATTTTTGTCTGACATACTGAGCTCCCCTGAACCCATTGATCGGTCACATGGGATATGTTGGGGAGCGATGAAAGTGTGATACTTAAAATGAAATAAGATAAATCGATAGAAAAAGAAGAAGACAAAATGGAAAAGAAAAAGATGAAGAAGGCAAGGAAGAAGAAGAAAAAGAAGGAGGAGAAGGAGAAGGAGAAGAAGAAGAAGAAGAAGAAGAAGAAGAAGAAGAAGAAGAAGAAGAAGAAAAAGATGAAGAAGAAAAAGAAGAAGAAGAAGAAGAAGAAGACGAAGAGGAAGAATTAGTGATGATAAAGATTGCAGTTGATGTCGATACTTTTGAAAAAATATGATTTAAAAATGGCTTCTGATGGAGCTATAGTTTACTCTGTTGTATGAAGTGTATCTAAAATACATAGTATAGATATATAATATAGATATAGTGACTGCCATGAGAGGCATAGTTATTTCTAAAGCTCGAGCCGAGGGAGCCTTCCATCTTGCTATGATGACACCGAGGCTTGCCGAGGGGTCATAGCAGGATGGAAGGCCCCCGAGAGCCTTTAGAAACAACTATGCCTCGAATATTTAGGCAGTCACTTTACCTTTTATACACCGAAAATAGAAAAATTCCTTCTCTTTTTTAAGATCAGAACCGGCTCAGCGGAACAACGGGGTCGTTATCACTTGCCTTGCTTGTCACGAAGCCAAGCTTTCGCGCTGTGAAAATGCGACGTATCACTGTATACTGTTACTGTTAGTGTTAGGCCGAAAGAACGGCACACACACGCTGCGGCGTGTGTGTGGATAAGTCTAACGAGTCAACACAAACAACAACAGATGCGACGTCAATACGTTACGTGGCATCTAAAAGTTCAAATCTCGGAAGAGTCTCGATCCCTGCCTTTATTGTCTCCTCAGGAATGAAATATAGAGTAAACAAACGAAAAATGAGCAAACAAATCAAGCTCGAAGTCGAGAAGTGCCGGGATCGCCTCCGTAAGCGTACGCCGAAACCTAAAGTTAGCAATCAACATCAATTTATCGCGCTGCGCGAATTACGGTGTCTGCGCTCGCACAAATCGCGGGGCTCGCAACAACATTTGACTGCCGTTGAAAAATGACTATTAAAAACGACTATTGACCGATGACTATTAACCGCTCAGCGCCCCTGGCCAGGCATGGCTAAAACTATGACCAGACTTTCGACCAATCAGGTGAAAGCATTAGCTAACATTCTTAGAATGAGGTATATAATAGATACTACGTGCAATACAAATTAACTACTTTATGACCGATTTCGATTCAAAATTGAATAAGGAAACAAACATTTCACTCATGCATAATTAGTGTATATGTGTTTTCGTAGTAGTTCGTAGTTTAAAAACAATAATATGCCGGCCAATCTCACGGAACCGAGTATCACTGAGATATAAGAAAAAGGGTCAGACCTATTTGCGAGGAAATTCACCATGATTAAATTTACAATTATATTACAGGAAATTCTCATTCTGATAAATATAGTTGAGCAGTTGAGAGGTGAACAGGATCAACCTACAAAGTTACGATTTAAGATTTATGAAGACACAGGGCGCGGTTTTTTAAACTGCCAATGAATTCTATAATTCTTAGCATTGCAAATTAGAAAATACATGAATCCTGAAAATACACAGGGTTTCAATGTTATTTTAACTTTAAATTTTAGTTATCCTACTGTACCTCCTAATGGCTCAATTTTTTCTTCGGTTCCGATGACTGACTGATTGACAGGTGAAAATTTGGGCTATTCTATGATTATTTTTTCCTCAAATTACCATGACGATTAGTTAAAATGTTTAAGTCCACGGTCTATTTTTTCTACTCTTACCGGTTTTTATAACATTTGATGAAATAATCCATTCAACAACTGAACTAAAGTTACGACGACAGAGTCCTATAACTGTAGTAAGTTTAAAACGATTCCACGACATTTGCTCCGGCGACAATTGCTCCGACGATTATCTCATGCACTAACCCTGACGTCAACCCTAACCCTATTTTGAACTGGAAACTAAATGGCAACCCTAAACCTAACTCTTTGTCTACTCCTAACTCTAACTCTTTGTCTTCTCCCTAACTCTAACTCTTTGTCTTCTCCCTAACTTTAACTCTTTGTCTTCTCCCTAACTCTAATTCTTTGTCTTCTCCCTAACTCTAACTCTTTGTCTTCTCCCTAAATCTAACTCTTTGTCTTCTCCCTAACTCTAACTCTTTGTCTTCTCCCTAATTGTAACTCTTTGTCTTCTCCTAACTCTAACTCTTTGTCTTCTCCCTATAACTCTAACTCTTTGTCTTCTCCCTAACTCTAACTCTTTGTCTTCTCCCTAACTCTAACTCTTTGTCTTCTCCCTAAATCTAACTCTTTATCTTCTGAGATATTGTCACCGCAGCAACTGTCGCCGGAGCAAATGTCACCGTTTAGAACATATCTATAAACTTACTCATGTATGTATTTAATTTTTGCATTTCTAGGCACTATACCGTTTTGAGAACATACTGCATGTATATCAATAGTATACGTGATCGAACAGTACTAAGTAGCATTTATATACTGTCTTCTGAAATATTAAATAAATGTGCACTCAGTCAAAAAATGAGAGGTGAAACTTTATTGGGTGTCATAATACTTATTGGACGAATTATTGATAGTGCATTACCAATCACTTGTTTAATACATTTACCATTTATTTAGAACATACTCTATGTACTTCACTGTACTAAGTAAAATAGTTAATGATATTTATATTTCTTCTAAATTAATAAGTAAATGAATAAATAAATAAATAAATAAATATGACAGTGAAATTCAGTATGAATGATTTGAGTTTCCGTTTGTAGGCTGTCCGCATGAGTTGAAAATGAAACCTGAAATTCGATTGTGAGTATTAGCGGGGGTATCTTCCATCTTTCAGTTTATGATGAATGTGTTGTATAATCTATATGGTCAGAGCCCAGAACTCCGGTCTCGTGTCCCTAAATAATTGAGGAAAAATGCAATCAAATTCAATCAAGGTCATATTACCTCGGGAATACAGGCGTGGAATTGGCAGGATCATGTCTGTTTGTAACTTAAACATTGTCATAGTCTTACAATCATACAATTTGCAGATTTCTAAAACAATTACTTATTACTACAAAGGTTATGTAACCCTCATTTGCAAACCCACTGTACTGAAATCAGGAAGAAATGGGTCCAATGTGACTTTGACAGACAAGTTATAACAGAAACGTACATCATCCACTGCCTTTTGCCACGATTATGAAATTTATGAATGAAATCACAGCTGTTTAAAATAATTTTCTAATTACACTTCAACACTTTAGCGTTTAACTCTAACAAAGTGGGTGAATTTCTCTTGATTGAACAATAACATGAGGTCACATTTTCATTTTCAGCAAAATGTAATTCCAATGCTCTCTGGACTTTATGACCAGGAGCAATTACAATACTCACAAACTTAATGTTATATCCTCCTTCTTCTCCTCCTCTTCTTCTTGTTCTTGTTCTTGTTCTTCTTGTTCTTCTTCTTCTCCTCCTTTTTCCTCCTCCCCTCCTCTTCTTACTTCTTCCCCTGTCTTTCTTCTTTATCATCATCGTCGTCGTCTTCATGTTTCTTCTTCTCCCCTTTTCCTCTTTTCTTTGTCTCCTTCCCTTTCCACCTCCTCCTGACCTGCTTCTTCTTTTTCCTCTTTACTTCCTCTTTCCTTTACTTCTTCTACTCCTCCTCCCTCTCTCCTCGTCTGCTCAACCTCTTCACCTCTTCACCCCTTCCTCCTCCTCTCCCCTCCTCCTCTTCGTCCCTACTGCTCCTCTGCCTCCTCCTCCTCCTCCTCCTCCTCCTCCTCCTCCTCCTCCTCCTCCTCTTATTCCTTATTCTTCATTATAGGGCACAGTCAGATAAATATGTCCTGGATCAAATCACTTGCTACTCGAGGGAGATCCCCTATCTATTCCTACTGGAACACCGGAATGGCGGCATGAACGATCCACCAAACAAGATACTATGGATCGATATGACGGTATCGGAAATCGCCGGCGAGTACGAGATAAACTACAAGGATTCAGATATCCATATCGCAGCTCTCAACCCTTACCAAGCCCACACGTTTCTGACTTTCGAAATTGGCCCAACTCCGAGTAGCCCAGGTAATCCGTTCAGTACAAACCAAGGCTGCCACTCGCAGGGGAAACACCCTACCGCAGTTACCTTCTGTAGGGGGAAGAAGGTGGTTCTGATGTATCTGAATGTTATTCCGACAATTTTCACAAATATTCTTAAATCCTCATAGGATTTCCCGTAAATATTCGTCTGTAGACATTATTTGGGTAAATCCATTTTTCCAGTTAGCTACGAATTCAAAAAGGCTCCAAACTAGACACCGTGTTTGAACCCGGCGTCTGAGTAGGAAGTGCAGCTGGTCTAATCGGATAATTAGTCAATGGTATAGGCCTAATATGTCTGATTAGTTAAAGTAGATCA
>JZLH01S0021061.1:11351-30651 GCA_001188425.1 Eucidaris tribuloides | reverse complement strand
AATTAATTAATTTCAACCAATAAAAGTAAAAATAATCATACATTTATAATCATACAATTTTGGCTGAAACACAATTTGTATTGGAAATGTACACAAAATCACGTTTTTGAGCGATTTTTGGGGTGACATGCAAGTCCAAAATGCTACGTAACTTGGGAACCGCGTACCCGGACCTCGCAAATTTGGTCTCAAAAGATGCGCGACATTAGAGAGAATAAAGTCATGAAACGCCGTGGCAACTGCTTTGCGCGTCGCAGACATTTTGCGCGAAACGTCTGGGGGGGGGGCGGATTCCGCCCCCAGCCTTTTAGGGTTAAAGAAAAGTTCAGAAAACAACACCACCACGGCACCCCTTCTTTTGCACGAGTACTACTACTGCTACTACTACTGCTACTACAACTACTACTACTACTACTGCTACTACTATTATTACTACTACTACTACTTCTTCTACTACTAGTAATTTGATTGATCAACTTGACTTCTGTCACTACAACTACTGCTACTTCTACTACTACTATTACTACTATTGCTACTACTACTACTACTACTACCACTACTACTACTACTACTACTACTACTACTACTACTACTACTACTACTATTACTGCTACTATTACTACCACTACTACTACTTCTACTGCTGCAGCTACGACTACTACCACTACTGCTGCTGCTGCTACTACTACTACTACTACTACTACTACTACTACTACTACTACTACTACTACTACTACTATTACTGCTACTTTATTACAATTACTATTTCCATTTTATTTCTGCTGCATTTTCTACAACGATTACTAGTTACTACTTTTGGCAGGTCTACCACTTCTACCACCAGTGCTCCTTCCACCACCTCTACAGTACTTCCCATCCTTTCAATACTTCTTTACTACTCCTCCTACTGCAACAACTTACGTTACTACCATGATTTAGATGAGCCACGCTATAATACGAACACCAAACATTTTTCAAATGTAACTTTAGAGTACTCGTTTATACTAATCGCCTGTTTCCCAATATGACATAATTATATTCCCGTAAAACTTTTGTCAGTTTTGTAGTTTCTGTTTGAAGATTGGTTTCTTCGATTGAAATGTTTCCATTCCTCGGTTTGAATGTTTAACATTTAATGTAACAAAGTTCAAATGAATTTTATTTTTTCCCCATTTTCTAAACTTGCAACAGAAATGTTACCATGATAACAGAGCTTGACGTATCCCAGTTTACCATCAGTGCCGTACAAGCGTATGAGAAAACAGGTAGGTGACGAACAGATTTCAGTAATTTCAGATTACCCTCGTATCCACGCATTATGACGAAGTGCATTGTTGGCGAGTTTTCGCAAATGCCGTAATAACCTCAAACGGGGAGGGGTGAGGGTGAGGGGATGAGGGGGAGGAGAGGGGGATGCATCCCCTCACAAATTTAAATTGGAAATGGCATGTACAAACATTTTTTCCACTCTTTTTTATAATATATACATGTATAACAATTGTTATGATTAAATGATAGCAGTGATTATATTGATTAAGATGATGATGATGATGATGATGATGATGATGATGATGATGATGATGATGACGATGATGATGATTGATGATGACAACGACGACGACGATGATGATGATGATGATGTTAATGATGATGTTGATGATGATGATGATGATGATGATGACGATCACGATGGTCAATACTCAAAATAATTACCAGTGGTGACTTTTGTTTAGAAATGCTGCACAAAATTGGAAAAAAGGGTCGATAATCATGATTATTCTTTTCATGTCTTTAACATTATTATTCCTTTTATTCATCTTCTCTGTAGGTCAACTACTAGCCGTATCTCCAGGTCTGTTTCCCCAAAACTACCCGGGTTGGTATCTCGTCGAAGTTAATCCTGTTACTGGAACGATGAAAGAACTCTTCCCGATTGCTCCACCCGGTAAGAAGTTCGTAAATTATTTTAACAATTCCATTAAACATACAAGAAGAACGTTTTGATTTGGATAATGGTAACTGAACCCGTAATGTTCTGGAGAGAAATCCGATCCTGGCACTGTGCAAAGCATATTACCGAACAGTTCGTATTTAGATTTTAAAACTATAGGCACATCATTTTTGTATATATTATAGTTGCCGTACGATGGTAAACACTTTAAAGACACTATATAACACTGTGGAAGACCTGTTTAAAAAATTGTCGAACTTTGCTATCCGACATATCTGACAGTGTTTGAATGGACAAATAAACACCCTAGAACATAAAAGTTTGACAGTTATCCTGTCACTAGTACAACATGTGCAGATACAAATTGGCACATTAATTCTATATCATCCGATAGGAAATTCTGCAACACAGCAGTCTTGAAAAGCTGGAATGGTCTCTCAATGATTTTCACTTTTTTAAAGCACTTAATGATTGTTTTACACTGCATTTTTTTTCAGGGTTTCATTTTTAGACCGTATCAAAGACACTAGTAGCATGGGGAATCATGTAGCTCAGATTTTTTAAACTGGAAACATTGTTATATAATGCCTTTAAGAGGAAAATAAATTACATATTGTATCACACCAGCAGATCACACAAGCAGACTGTTTATGATGCATTGTGGGAAATAATAGCCCCTGTATGTATTTATCGGTTGAGCTAAAAGCTAGTGCTCTTCCATTCAGTCTCGAAAGTGGACATTCACACGACTTGAAATATCTTACATGCGACTGAGAGAAACTTTTACCTGCCCAGAATACATTACACCACGATCAAAATAAAAGTATGATTACTCAACAGAACAGACATAAGTAAATCATACATAAAGAAAGATGCATTTACATAAATAAGGAAATAAGGAGTAAAACAAAATAAAACACCTTTGGTTCTGTGGTTTGAGTTTGAGTTTTACCGTGGGTGAATTGAAGGCAGGGCATCTCTTTTGCATGCCTAAAAATCAACATTGTGTAAATACAATGACATTTAGAAGAAAATGCCATCTGGGAATCTTTAACAAAATATAGGAGATAGAATCTCATTTTTAGTGGAGTTATAGTGACCGTTAAACTCTGATATTAATTTTTTTCTCACGAGAGAAAAATTCCTACCATAGAATGTACACTAAACG
Source organism: Eucidaris tribuloides (assembly GCA_001188425.1). Classification (NCBI taxonomy): domain Eukaryota; kingdom Metazoa; phylum Echinodermata; class Echinoidea; order Cidaroida; family Cidaridae; genus Eucidaris; species Eucidaris tribuloides. The sequence goes on along the minus strand of JZLH01S0021061.1, from coordinate 27,532 downwards.
GCTATTGTTTTTCTTTGGCATTTTTCATATTCTAAGTAATTACTGACCCCCAGATTTCACAGACATGCCCTTCATCAATAGCTTAAGGGCATGGGTTATCTTTTCCTGGTTTGTGGGGATGTTTGCAAATGAGATCCACCGCCTTTAATGCGAGGAGAAAAATACAGAGTACAAAGATGAAGACAAAGTAATAACAACATATGCTGAATACAACAACTTTCATTCTTCGAATATTACCTTCACATTTTTTACACAATACACATCTAATTGACATTCGTTTAAAGTGTTATATGGATAACAAACAAACGCTCGAAGGTTTAACCCCCGAAACAAGAACAAACAACAAACAAACAAAACACTGAAACTTATAATTACATCTCAATCTATTAAAAGGAATTGACATGAGTGGGAGTAGTCTAAGTTTTCCAAGACAAAATGTCGTCAAACAGCATTTCTACTGACAAAAGTATATGTCCAGGCTGGAAGAAATTGTCTTTAATTTAAGTAATTGAGGAGATAGGAGATTCGTATACAATATTGAATTAAACCATGACCACGACAGAAAGTGAAGCTACCATATATATCAAATTGTTTGCCATAGTGATTTCTGATATTGTCAAAAGAGGCCAAGGCATTAAATTGTGACATTTTCACAGCAGTATCCTAGCGTAGTGCACTTGATTGTAACATAATTTGACATTTCATAGACGACCGCATGCAATCCAATCCTGCTATATACGTTTCAAATTGTATTTTCATGTTTGGAATTAACGTTTTCTCATTTTTATCACAGGCATGTTTGAACTATATTACGGAGGTACGGTGGTCGACATCGACCAAACCAACGGGCGACTCTTTCAAGTCTTCCGCGTTGCCGACTCAATGGCCGACATCGTAGCGACCGTTTCCATAGAAACGGGCGATGTTACCTTCTCTCAGCTGACTTCACTGCGTTCTATCCACAACCTAGCCCACTTCGATCCATACCATCCTTAAAAAACAAATTCATTAAATTCTATAGTATTTAAAGGCAGGGAATCTCATTTGCCCCCCTCCCACAGCACAACAAAAATCACTTTTAACTGTTGTTAAAAATTAAAGATCAGCAGTTGCGATGTTAATATACAGAGAGCGATATATGTAAAATCTAAGTATTACATTTTACCACTCTGATTAATCTCTTTCATTCATTTAATAATAACCTTGCCAGCCTTGGACTATTTAACATAACAATATCAGAATTGTGATCCTTGGTATTTGTTCAAATGTTCATCGTGTCAATTACCGGCAACCAGGGGTAGCAAGGTGGTATTGTCCCTGTCCGGATAGCAGTAGATGACCGGTTCGACTCCCATTGGTTCATTTATGACCGGTTCGACTCCCATTGGTTCATTTATGACCGGTTCGACTCCCATTGGTTCATTTATGACCGGTTCGACTCCCATTGGTTCATTTATGACCTGTCACTACGATACCCTGATAAAGTTGCGCATCTTACAAAACATCAAAATAAAAATAAAATACTTTGGATGAAAAATATAAATATTTAAACTGTTGCAACATGTAAAGATTATATTTTGTTTAGGTCTCTTCACTTTCATATTTTACAACCCAATTGCATTATTCTGCAATTTCTTTATCTTTGGTGTGCGCGACTTTATCAGAGTATCGTGGTGACGGGTCACATTTACTTTGACATGTTTGTTTAAAATTATAGATCAGCAATTGTTATCTTAAAAACACAGAGAACGTCATGTGTAAAAAATATTACATCACATTTCCACCCCTCTGAATAATTTCTTTTATTCATCGTTCATACCCTGAGGCTATTTATGAAAGAATTGTCTGTAAAATCTGAAGATCAGTGATTACTTAGAATTTGAAAACTGCGCACACACGCAATTGCCGTTTAGTGTGTGATCTATGCTAGGATTTGTTTGGTCTCTGCGAGAGAATAATTGAAATCAAAGTCTAACGGTCACTACAATTCCACTAAAACTGAGTTACCATCTGCCATACTTTGCTTAAGGTTCTTTATAGATGGTATCTTCTTCAATATACCAGTCTATTTACATAATGTTTATTTTTAGGCATGCTAAAGAGACTCCCTGCCTTTAACGAAAAACTCTTTTAACACACTGGAGACGATTTGATTTCAATATAACACGCATTCTCCATAGACCCCTGCCCGAGAAATCTCGTTCTTAGTCTCCAATGAGTTAAAATACCTGTCTCAAGTATCACACCCGAATAGTGTTTGAACAGTCGCAGCACGCGACGGAAAATTGATCTTAGATTTTTTTTTCCAGTGCCAGTGCCTGTCTATTCTACAAGCGCAGATTATTTCAAAGAGATAAATTGACGTAATGTCTGACGATCATTTTTTTCAGTAATTGGATATTCAAACTATACCCCATAAGAAAACTAAATGCATTCATGTCGACCTGGAGGTGTTTAGTATTAAAAGCTATAGTTCTCACCACGTACCGTTTTATCGTTTTACCACGTAGTGGGAATGGTAATCATTGTAAGAAAATTACAGAGGTAAGATAACAAGCATATACGATAGAAATCATAGACCACATCAAATGATAGATACTTTGACCAAACGTCTGTGTGTGTAAATTGAACCTTCGGTTTGTTTACTTTCAAAAAGTGCTGAAGTCACTCCGATGATTATGTGGAAAATACATTTTTAGCTATTATGGAGTGTGCACTTGCTCCTGTGAAAAATGAAAGTAAATTATGCAATATTTCGTGTTTGCTCGTGCAATATGGGCTAAAAACATTATTCTATAGCATCTAGAAACATGGTAGACAATTGGGTGATTTCACAATAGGTGTTGGTTTCGAGTGTTAGTGTTAATTTGACGCTAACATTCGACACCAACGCCAATTCTAAAATTACCCACCGTCCTGGTGTTAATGACTTGAGGGAGTTCGAGTAATGCAGACTTCATATTTTGAGGAGAGAAAACCATTTTTTCTCAATTTTACGTTAATAAAGCGAAATTTGTGTTCAACAGAATATGTTGTCTTCTTGCATTTTGTCGTTGGTAGAAAACATAATGAGATGACAACGAAACACTTGTCTAAATAAAGAAAAGAGATTTAAAAAAAAAATCTTTATTGTGTTGCACATAATAAATTTATCTCTGCCGTCTTTACATTGGTTCGGTAATGTTTGACAGTGAATCGAACATGTACTTAAAGACATATTCGTGCGCGCGCGTGCAAACACACACACACACACACACACACACACACACACACACACACACACCACCACCACACACACACACACACACACACACACACACACACACACACACACACACACACACACACACACACACACACCACACACACACACAACAACACACACACACACACACACACACACACAACAAACACACTTCCAATAAATATATTTTTGTCTTCCAAGTATGTATCCACGAATGAAAAAAAAAATCTGTGCAAAGGTACGTGTGCCAGACATTTTTGTATTTAAAGTAATAGGCTAACATAGTGGAGCTTCAATTTAAAGAATTGTTAAAAATTTGATATCTGAGCTACGTAGTAGTGTGTGAACGGACAAATAAACACCCTTAAAATACAATAAGTTATACTGCCGCTTGGCAAGATAAGCATAAATAAACAATTTCCACTCTGGTGGATGATAAAATAGTCTAGATCTGCACACAGTAAGTCTATGGCAGGAAATGGGCAGGTGAATCTGGACAACTTGAGTGCTTACAGACTTTCACTTTTTTAAAGCACTAAATCATCATTATGAAATACAATTTTTTCAGGGCTTTATTTTTTAGAACTTATCAAAGGCACTTAGAGCATGGACGATTATGAAGCTTACAATTTTTTACACCTTGTTTGTTAGTCTGTGGCTTTATTCCAGGATTTTACACTAAAACGCGACTATTCATGAGTTACATTGTGGTCTCTATACAATAACAAGTCTTCCTCGGATTGCAGTTGAGGAAAGGGCACGAGATATATATCTCAATTAAGTCATTTACCGTTATCCCGGAACGCCATATAAAAGGTGATTGAAAAGCAGCTCGTGGTCTTTGTAAGCGAACACGTGAAAATTGGGACGCCAAATACGAGTCCTATTCACTGTTTCCTGAAATTTCGCTGAATTGACATAGTTCCATGAACAAACGTTGAATGAATATATCCCACTGCAAAGAATATAATCTCATATACAACGCGACGCCATTTCAACGCGTTCTTTTGATTCGTTAGTATAACGGAAGCTCTGATTCAAAATAGTCTTTCAGCGGATCACATATTGCTAAAATGTAACTCATCAATAAACTGTGAGGTTTGTTCGGATTTGGGTTTTACGAGTCGAACGAGTGTAGCAATACGATTCAATAATTAAAGAGCTGTGAATAATGTACCCGCAATTAGAAATGACTTGTGGAAATCGAGTATCTAGCCCTGTCCAGCTGAAAGATGGACTCTATTTTGGTTTGATTGAATACATTTTGTACTTGCTGCATTATTCATTCCAAATTTCAGGTAAATTAAAAAAAGCTTGCATGTTTCCGTGTAACGTTGTTTTAAATTTCATTGGGGAGTGACACCACCTTTTGCAGCTGTTAAGATCTAATAATAAATGTATGTAATATACCTTTTTTTGTTTTGTTTTAAGGCGCCGTCACACTATGACGAATTGGCATTGCGTACCGCGAGAATCACCATTTCAGAACTTATCATTAACTTAAAGACAGCGATCTCTAATCGAACGACTAACGAGCTTTGGCGTACGCTACGCGTACAGTCTGCGAATTCAAATTGATCACTTGGTGTCTGTGTGCATTTACGAACTTATACCTTCTTCAACTCGACGTCATTTTTGTCCCATCATTCGAGTTTGGGTATCTAATTTCCCCCAGTATGTCGTAAACCAAGAGAGCCAAGATTTGTATTTGTATAGTATAATAGTGTTAAGATAAAAGATTAAAGGTTAGTGATATGATTGGGAACACTTGAAAACGCGTCAAAAACTAAATGAGTTGAAATACGTACCAACTATACACCAACTGGAGTGGAGCTCACAGCTGGAAGGATTTGTCTCCAATTTGTTTACTTCAGGAGAATCAAGCATGAACATACCAGCATTTTAATTTTATCGGGGCACGATAAAAATAGGACCCATAGAGAGCCACACAGCTGGTTTGCCTGCCATGAGGGATATTGACATTGGTAATTTTAGAATGAGTCAACGTTTGACGGCAAGATTTTAACATGAGAATCCTTGCATATTGTAGTTTCACCCCCCCCCCAAAAAAAAAAAAATAACACCCAGAAAAAGGAAGCACCAAAATTACTCATATGGTATAATTCCAGGGCAAATTGATATAAGGCAACCTTTACCCCCGATTTAATTTTCGCGTGAGAAAAATCGTAATAACCTGACATCTGGCTCATATTTTGCAAACGTTTTGTAGATTGGTGATTTTATTGTTCCAAAATAATGAACTTATCAAATTTCATGGTAAATAAATAGGGATTTTTATTAGAAAGATCTTCCTTTCTTTATGATCATTTGTGAAAATCTGGAAGTTGAGTAAATGTAGAATTTTCACCTACATGTATTCTTAAACAGTATTGTAAAAATGTTATGAGGAATTGACAGAATATTTCGATCAGGGGATGTTGCATGAAACCTTTTTCCGGAGAATAAAGTCTGATAAAATCTGGTATTTTGAACGGAAGATCCCCCCCCTACGGTATGAATGAATATATACCGAATTCGATAACAACAATTTTCATATATTACCAGAGACATTTTGCTAGAATAAACATTTTAAGCAACAAACCTCATGGGTCAAGGTGTGCATTTTTCTTGCGCAAACACACAGACACACACACACACACACACACACACACACACACACACACACACACACACACACACACACACACACACACACACACACACACACACACACACACACACACACACACACACACACACACACACACACACACACACACACACACACACACACACACACACACACACACACATACACACATACACACACACCCAGATACATGAAGCACAATCTAGCATAAGCATGATAAGCCCACATTTATAGACATGAGAAGTAAATTAATTTTTAATTCGCTACCAACACGCAACAAGTTTGCGGAGAAAGGGCCTCACTTATGGTAGATCAATGCAAATGCATTGGTGACTTACCGCTTCCGTCCTATTGACGAATAAAACGTTCGCATTGCAACTTCAGAGCGTACGCGCTGCGCATGGTTTGTACGTTTGGCATACGTCGATAAATTGTATGCATGCTTAAAAGATTTCAGCGTACTGCTGCGTATTAAAACGGATAGCAACGACGTCAAAGCGATCTCCAAACGAACTTATAGCGTGTGCCGACGAATGTCAAAATGTTGCATACGCAATGGTTACGCAATGCCAATTCGTCATAGTGTGACGGCGCCTTTACTGAAAACTGATTGGACCCGGTGTTGCGTTGTTCGTGTTAGCTTGTAGGGGTACGTCATGAGTGCTGTTTTTCATTCGAGTTCTGATAATTGCCCAAAATATTCTGAGAGGATTACACGAAGCGCTGATTTAGGGTAAAAACGGTATGAAAATTCCCTACATGTACTTATGTTATGTCAATGCGGTTGGCGTTCCGCCTAGAAAGATAACGATACGGGGGAGGGATTACAATAGATAACTTCTCGCCAAAACGTCGAATAGAACATGGTGGGATAACCCGGTGAGATAATTATTTCAAAAGGTTTGGTAAAACAGTCTTTCAGTAAAACTAGTGTGTAAACTCAGCAGGATGGGGCCATAATAAGAACTGTACTCGTTTACCCTGTTAAAGCCAAACAGTTAAACAAAACTCCGTAACACACTGTATTATTCATAATAGATCCACAGCAGATGTTTGTATGACCGTTATTCGCCTTGTGGAAGTACAAGTTATCGATAGTGGTGAAAAAGAAGAAAGAGATTGCTCCGCAAACCGATTTTTTCAACGATAAAAGCAATGCAGTATTAATATCTATGTATTGTACCGTATTGTGTACACGATATAAAGACGGATTCCGAGGCCCGAATCAGCTGCTTTTTTTTTGGAGGGGGGGGAGGGGGGGGGGGGCTTAGTGCAGCAGCAAAATGCTTTGGCGCAGTCTTTGACGTCCTCCCCCCCCCCCCGCCCGCTGCCCATCGAAAATCCAGGAATCGGCGCTTGCGATGTGTAAGTCTGAATAGTTAAATGGATTTATCTTAAAAAGTACTTTCTTATTTTGCACCTGCTGTTATCTATTAAAAGAAAGTCTCACTAAATTAAACATGGTCACGAATGAAAATCACATGTTCCGTGAGTTGTAGTAATAACTGGTTTAAAGGGCATTTTCTTTATTGGGAGCATTTAAATGCCCAATAAAGAAAATGCCCTTTTAAATCAGTTGATGACTACAACTCACGGAACATGTGATAGTTCAATCGTGTCATGTTTAATTTTAGTGAGACTTTCTTTTAATAAGATTAACAGCAGGTGCAAAATAAGAAAAGTTACTTCTTAAGATTAAATCCATTAACTATTCAGACTTACACATCGCAAGCGCCGATTCCTGGATTTTCGATGGGCAGCGGGCGGGGGGGGGGGGAGGACGTCAAAGACTGCGCCAAAGCATTTTGCTGCTGCACTAAGCCCCCCCCCCCCTCCCCCCCCTCCAAAAAAAAAGCAGCTGACTTTGCGGCCTCGGGAATCCGCTCTTTATATACCGTGTACACCAATACGGCGCTTACAATACAGATAAGATATTAATACTGCATTGCTTTATCGTTGACAAAAAATCGCGTTCTGTGGAGCCAATCTCTTGTCTTCTTTTTCACCACTATCGATAATTGTACTCCACAGGCGAATAACGGTCATACAAACAGCTGCTGTGGATCTATTATGAATAATACAGATGCTGTTACGGAGTTTTGTTAACGTATTGCTTTAACAGATGTAAAACGCAGTACAGTTCTTAGTTATGGCCCCATCTGCTGCAGTATTACACACTAGTTTTTATCTGAAGACTAGTTTTACCAAACACTTTGAAATAATTATCTCACCGGGTTATCCGCACCATGGTTCTGATTCGACGTTTTGGCGAGAATTATTACTATTGTAAATCCCTCCCCCGTATCGCTTATCTTTCTAGGCGGAACGCCCAACCGGCATTGACATAACATAGCAGACATGTAGGGAATTTTCATTACCGTTTTTACCCTAAATCACGCTTTCGTGTAATTCTCTCAGAATGATTTTGGGCAATGTATCAGAATCGGAATGAAAAACAGCGCACTCATGACGTACCCCTACAAGCTGAACACGAACAACGCAACACTCGGCGTCAACATGTTTTTCGAGTAAAGGCGCGCGCACACTATGACGAATTGGACTGCGTAACCATTGCGTATTGCAACATTTTGACATTCGTCGCACCACGCTATAAGTTCGTTTGTGGGATCGCTGACGTCGTTGCCTATTCCGTTTTAATACGCAGCAGTACGCTGAAATCTTTTAAGCATGCATACAATTATCGACGGTATGCCAACGTACAAAACCGGATGCGCAGCGCGTTACGCTCTGAAGTTGCCAAATGCGAAACGTTTTATTCGTCAATAGACGGAAGCGGGTAAGTCACCAATGCATTTGCCATTGATCTACCATAAGTGAGCGCCCTTTCTCCGCAAAACTTGTTGCCCGTGTTGGTACGCGAATTAAAATTAATTTACTTCTCAGTTATAAAATGTGGGCTTATCATGCTTATGCTAGATTGCTGCTTCATGTATCTGGGTGTGAGTGAGTGTGTATTGTGTGTGGTGTGTGTGGTCGTGTGTGAGAATGTGTGTTGCTGTGTGTGTGTGTGTATGTATGTGTGTATGTGTGTGTGTATGTGTGCCGTGTGCGTAGTGCTGGTTGACTGTGTGTGTGTGTGTGTGTCTGCTGTGTTGCCGCCAAGAAAAATGCCAACACCTGACCCATGAGGTTTGCATTGCCTTAAAAATGTCTTATTCTAGCCAAAATGTTCCTGGGCTAATATATGCAAATATTGTTGTTGTATTCGAATTCGGCTATATATGTCATTCATACCGTACGGGGGGATCTTCCGCTCAAAAATACCAGATTTTATCAGACTTTATTCTCCGCGAAAAACGGTCTCATGCAACTCCCCTGATCGAAATATTCTGTCAATCCTCATAACATTTTTACAATTACTGTTTAAGAATACATGTAGGTTGAAATTCATACATTACTCAACTTCCAGATTTTCACAACGATGAATCATAAAGAAAGAAGATCTTTCTAATAAAGAACATCCCTATTACATTTACATGAAATTTGATATTTCATTATTTTGGAACAATAAAACACCAATCTACACAAACGTTTGCAAAATATGACCAGATGTTCAGGTTATTACGATTTTTCTCACGCGAAATTAAATCGGGGGTAAAGCGTTTGCCTTATATCAATTTGCCCTGGAATTATACCATATGAAGTAATTTTGGTGCTTCCTTTTATCTGGTGTTATTTTTTTTTTTTTGAGGGGGGGTGATAACTACAAATATGCAAGGATTCTCATGTTAAAATCTTTGTCGTCAACGTTGACTCATTCTAAAATTACCAATGTCCAAGTATCCCTCATTGGCAAGGCAAACCAGCTTAGTGTGGCCTCCTTATGTCCTTATTTTTATCGTGCCGATAAAATTAAAATGCTGCAGTATGTTCATGGGGCTTGCATTCTCCTGAAGTAGCAACAAATTGGAGACAAATCCTTCCAGCTGTGAGCCTCCACTCCAGTTGCGTGTATAGTTGGCTACGTTATTTCAACTCATTTAGTTTGACGCGTTTTCAAGTGTTATCCCAATCATATCACTAACCTTTAATCTTTTATCTTAACACTATTATACTTAATACAAATACAAATCTTGGCTCTCTTGCGTTACGACACATACTGGGGGGAAAATTAGATACCCAAACTCGGAATGCATGGGAACAAAAATGACGTCGAGTTCAGAAAGGCTATAAGTTCGTAAATGCACACAGACACCAAGTGATCAATTTGAATTCGCAGACTGGTACGCGTAGCGATACGCAAAGGTCGTTAGTCTGTTCGATAGAGACGCTGTCTTTAAGTTAATGATAGTTCTGAAATGGTGATTCCGTCTCGCGGTACGCAATGCCAATTCGTCATATTGTGACGGCGCCTTAAAACAAACAAAAAAAGGGTATATTACATACATTTCTATTAATTAGATCGTAACAGCTGCAAAAGGTGGGTGGGTCACTCCCCCCAATGAAATTTAAAAAACAACGTTACACGGAAAAACATGCAAGCTTTTTTAATTTTACCTGAAATTTGGAATGAAATAATGTGCAAGGCAAGTACAAAAATGTATTCAATCAAACCAAAATAGAGTCCATCTTTTCAGGTGGACAGGGCTAGATAACTCGATTTCCACAAGTCATTTCTAATTTGCGGTACATTATTCACAGCTCTTTTAATATTGATCGTTATTGCTACTACAACTCGTTCGACTCGTAAACCAAATCCGAACAAACCTCACAGTTTATTGATGAGTTACATTTAGCAATATGTGATCCGCCTGAAGACCTATTTTGAATCAGAGCTTCCGTTATACTAACGAATCAAAAAGAACGCGTGAAATGGCGCCGCGATTGTATACTGGAGATTACTATTCTTTGCAGTGGGATATATTTTCATTCAACGTTTGCTTCATTTGCGAACTATGTCAATCAGCGAAAATTTCAGGAAACAGGAATAGGACTCGTAATTGGGCGTCCATTTTCACTGTGTTCGCTTACAAAGGACCACGAGCTGCTTTTCCAAAACACCTTTTATATGCCTGTTCCGATAAACGGTAAAATGACTGTAAAATGCAATTAGATCTCGTGCTCTTTCCTTCAACTGCAATCCAGCAAGATTTTGTTATTGTATAAGACACGAATGTAACTCATGAATAGTCGCGTTTTAGTGTAAAATCTGGCAATAAAGCCAAGGACTACAAACAAAGGTGTAAAAAATTGTAAAAGCTATCATAAATCGTCCATGCTCTAAGTCGCTATATAAAGTTCTAAAAAATAAAGCCCTGAAAAAATTGTATTTCATAATGATTGATTTAGTGCTTTACAATGAATGAAAGTCTTAAGCATCTCAAGTTCTTGTCCAGATTCACCTGCCCAATTTCCTGCCCAATAGACTTACTGTGGTGCAGATCTAGACCTATTTTATCATCACCAGAGTGGAAATTTTTTATTTATGCTTATCTGCCAAGTTGCCAGTATAACCTTATTGTATTTAAGGGTGTTTATTTGTCCTGTGCACACACTACACGTAGCTCAGAGATCAAATTTTAACAATTCTTTAAATGAAGCCTCCATATGTATAGCCTATACTTTAAATAACAAAATGTCTGCCACACGTACTTTGACAGATTTTTTTTTTCATCGTGGATACATACTTGGAAGACAAAAAATATATTTATTGGAAGTTGTGTTTGAATTGTGTTGTGGTGTGTGGTGTCGGTGTGTGTTTGCGTGTATGTGTTGGGCTGTGTGGGTGTGTGGATTGTGTGTGTGTGTGTGTGTGATGTGTGTGTGTGTGGGGTGTGTGTGTGGTGTGTTGTGTGTGGCTGGATAGTGTGTGGTTGTGGTGTGTGTGTGGTGGTGTGTGGTGTGTGTCTGTGTGTTTGCGACGCGCGCGCACGAATATCGTCTTTAACTACATGTGTTCGATTCACTGTCAAACATTACCGAACCAATGTAAAGGCACGGCAGCAGATAAATTTATTTATGTGCAACACACAATAAAGGATTTTTTTTTAAACTCTTATTCTTTATTTAGAACAAGGTTTCGTTGTCATCTCATTATGTTTTCTACCAACGGACAAAATGCAAGAATGACAACATATTCTGTTGAACACAAATTTTCGACTTTTATTAACGCTAAATTGAAAAAAAAATGGTTTTCGTCTCTCAAAAATATGAAGTCTGCCATTACTCGAACTCCCTCAAGTCATTTAACACCAGGACGGTGAGTAATTTTAGAATTGGCGTTGGTGTTCGAATGTTAGTTACTCAAATTTAACACTAACACTCGAAACCCAAACACCTATTGTGAAATCACCAATTGTCTACCAGTTTCTAGATGCTATAGAATAATGTTTTTAAGCCCATATGGTGCACGAGCAAACACAAAATAATGCATAATTTACTTTCATTTTTCCACAGGAAGCAACGTGCACACCCAACTAATAGCTAAAAATGTCATTTTCCACATAATCATCGGAGTGACTTCAGCACTTTTTGAGAAGTAAACAAAACCGAGGGTTCAATTACACACACAGACGTTTGGTCAAGTATCTATTCATTTATGTCCAGTCTATGATTTCTATCTATAATGCTTGTTATCTTAACCTTCATGTAAATTTTCTTACAATATGATTAACCATTCCCACTACGGTGGTTAAACGATAAAACGTACGGTGGTGAAAACTATTTACTTTTAATACTAAACACCTCCAGGTCACATGAATGCATTTAGTTTCTTAAGACGCTCGGTATATATAGTATTGAATAATCCAATTACTGCAAAAAAAATGATACGGTCAGACATTATACGTTCAATTTATCTACTTTGAAATAATCTGCGACTTGTAGAATAGACACACTGGCACTGGAAAAAAAAATCTAAGATGGAATTTTCGCGTCGCGCTGCTGCGACTTTCAACATTCGGATGTGATACTTGAGACAGGTATTTTTAACTCATTGAGACTAAGAACGAGATTTTCTCGGCAAGGCCGTCTATGGAGAATGCGTGTTATTATTGAAATCAAATCGCTCATCCAGCATGTGTTAAATAAGAGTTTCTTCGTTAAAGGCAGGGAGTCTCTTTATACATTGCCTTAAAAATAAACATTATGTAAATAGGACTTGGTATATTTGAGAGGAGTACCATCTATAAAGAACCTTAGCAAAGATATGGCAGATGGTAACTCAGTTTTTAGTGCGGAATTGTAGTGACGTTAGACTTTTGCATTTCAATATCTCTCGCAAGACCAAACAAAATCCTAAGCATAGATCACACACTAAACGGCAATTGCGTGTGTGCCGCACGTTTTCAAATTCTTAAAGCTAATCACTGATCTTCAGATTTACAGACAATTCTTTTCATAAATCAGCCTCGGTATTGAACGAATGAAATACAAAGAAATTATTCAGAGGGTGAAACTGTGATGTTAATAATTTATACACATGACGTTCTCTGTGTTTTTAAGGATAACAATTGCTGATCATATAATTTTAAAACAACATGTCAAATTAAATGTGACCCGTCACACGATACTCTGATAAAGTCGGCACACCAAGATAAAGAATTGCAGAATAATGCAATTGGGATTGTAAAAATATGAAAGTGAAGAGACCTAAACAAAAATATTAATCTTTACATGTTGCAACAGTTTAAATATTTAATTATTTTTCATCCAAAGTATTTTATTTTTTTATTTGATGTTTTTGCTAAGATGCGACAAACTTTATCAGGTATCGTAAGTGACATGCTATAAATGAACCAATGGGCGAGTCGAACGCGTCATAAAATGACCAATAGGGAGTGTCGAACCGGTCAAAATGAACACATGGGAGTGCGAACCGGTCATAAATGAACCAATGGGGTTTCGAACCGTCACTCTACGCCTATCCGCGACAGACAATACCACCTTGCTTACCCTGGTTGCCGAAGTAATTGACAACGATGAACATCATTGAACAAATACAAGATCACATCTGATATTGTATTATGTCTAATAGTCAAGGGCTGGCAAGGTTATTATTAAATGAATTGAAAGAGATAATCAGAGTGTAAAATGTAATACTTAGATTTTACATATAGTCGCTTCGTCTCTGTATATTAACATCGCCAACTGCTGCACTCTCTCTAATTTATTTCAACAACAGGTTAAAAGTGATTTTTGTTGGTGCTGTGGGAGGGGGGCAAATGAGATTCCCTGCCTTTAAATACTATAGGAATTTAATGAATTTGTTTTTAAGGATGGTTTGATTCGAAGTTGGAGCTTAGGGTTGTGGCATAAAACGCAGTGAAGTCAGCTGAGAGGAAAAAGGTAACAATTCGCCCGTTTCTATGAAAAACGGTCACTACGATGTCGGCCATTGAGTCTGGCAACGCCGGAAAGACTGAAAGAAGTCGCCCGTTGGTTATGGTCGCATGTCGACCACCGTACCTCCGTTAATATAGTTCAAAACATGCCTGGATAAAAATGAGGCAGAAAAAAACGTTAATTCCAAACATGAAAATACAATTTGAAAACGATATAGTCAGGAATTGGGATGCATTTGCGGTCGTTCTTATTGGAAAATGGCTCAAATTATGTTTACAATTCAAGTGCCAACGACGCTTAGGATACTGCCTTGTGGAAAAGTGTCACAATTTTAATGCGCCGTTGGCCTCTTTTTGACGAATATCAGAATATCACTATGGCCCAAACCAATTTGAATAAAGGGTAGCTTCACTTTTCGTTCGTGGTTCATGGTTTAATTCAATATGGTTATTACGAATCTTCCTGATCATTCCTTCAATTGTTTACTTAAATTAAAGACAATTTTCTTCCAGCCCTGGACAATATAACTTTTGTCCAGTTAGAAATGCTGTTTAGACGGGAACATCTGTTCTTGTTCATTTCGAAAACTTTAAGACTACTTCCCCACTCATGCTCAAGTTCCTTTTAATAGAATTGAGATGTAATTATTAAGTTTCAGTGTTTTTTGTTTGTTTTGTTTGTTTCTTGTTTCGGGCGGACAGTTGAGATTTTGAAACCTTTAACGAGCGTTTGTGTGTTTGATCCATATAAAACAACTTTTAAAAACGAATGTTCCGAATTAGATGTGTACTTGTGTAAAAAAATGATTGAAATGGCTAATATTCGAAAGAATGAAAGTTTGCTTTGTACTCTAGGGGGCCATATGTTGTTTATTACTTTGTCTTTCATCTTTGTACTCTCTGTATTTTTTCGCCCTCGCCATATAAAGCTGGTGGATCTCATTGCCAAAACATCCCACAAACCAAGGAACAAAGATCAACCCCATCTGCCCTTAAAAAAAGCTATTTGATGAAGGGCGATGTTCTGTGAAAATCTGAGGGGTCGACGGAGTAAATTACTTAGAATATGAAAAAATTTGCCCCAAAAGAAAAACAATAGCCCCGTTATTGTGTACATTCTGATTGGTAGCGAATTTTTCTCTTCGTTGAGCAAAACAAAAAATAATATCAGAGTTAACGGTCCCACCATAACCTTCGCCACTAAATAAAATGCAGATTTTCTTGTATCTCCTAATTACTTTTGGTTTAAAAAGGGATTTCCCAATGATGGGCCAATTTTTCTTCTAAATTGTCATTCGTATTTACACAATTGTTTGATTTTTAGGCATGCAAAAGAAGATGCCCTGCCGTCAATTCACCCACGGGTTAAAAACTCAAACTCAAACCACAGAACCCAATGGTGTTTTATTTTGTTTTATCTCCTTATTTCACTTATTTATGTAAATTGCATCTTTCTTTAATGTATCGATTTACTATGTCGTTGTTCTTTGTTGGTCAATCATACTTTTATTTTCGTGAATTCGTCGGGTCAATGTATTCTGGGGCGCAGCGTTAAAAGTCTTCTTCTCAGTCGCATGTAAAGATCATTTTCCAAGTCTGCGTTGGTTTCGTTCTGCGTGGAGGATGGTCCACTTTTCGAGAGTCTGAATGGAAGAGCACTAGCTTTTAAAGCTTCAACGATAAAATACAATACAGTGGCGCTAATCATTTCCACAATGCCATCATAGAACAAGTGCTGCTTGTGAATTGTGATCTGCTGGTCTGTTGTGCATACAATATTGTAATTTATTTATCCTCTTAAAGGCATTAATAAAACAATGTTTTCCCATGTCTTTAAAAAATTCTAGAGCTACATGCACATTCCCCATGCTACTAGTGTCTATTTGTACGGTCTTTAAAAATGAAACTCTGACAAAAAAAATGCAGTGTAAAACAATCATAAAAGTTGCCTTTAAAAAAAGTTGAAAAACCCATGAGAGGACCA
>JZLH01S0021032.1:1963-16660 GCA_001188425.1 Eucidaris tribuloides | reverse complement strand
CACACACACTACACACACACACACACACACACACACACACACACACACACACACACACACACACACACACACACACACAAAGACACAAAGACACATAAACGTTTACACTCACACATATCCCGTACAAACACACAAACACATAGGGCGTACGTACACACACATGCGGACATGATGATTATTATAATTTTCTTTCCAATACGTGACGTAATTTGGAAAAAAAATATTGCTGTAAAATGCAATACCATAATCAGAGGTGGTAATATCTCTTTAAAAAATAAAACAACATGAAAACGACAACATTATTTGTATTATGTTTTTACGATCATGTAATCAATAAAGCATATCCAATGTTATGCTTTCGTTTTGGGTAGTGAAACCTAGCTTACAATACAGACCATTTTACAGTATATCGAACCCGCCGGGAAGATACATTTTAATGGATGTTTTGAAAGTCCAAGTATACGAGTTGCGTACCAACCTCAGAATGCAAGTGCCCCTCCCCCAACTCCGAGAAAAGATGATTAATTAAACCATTTAATATTATGACATTTTGATGTTTTTTATATTTTCAACCTCTCTTGAATTTCGAAGTTTTCTGGACAGTACGTCGTTCCAAACAAATTACAAAAAAAGTTCCATTAAAAATGTATTGAAGAGGTTAAAAAAACAAAAGTTTATCAAACTATAACAATCCACTTCAAAACTGGGGAAGGTAGCCTACTCACTGTGTTTATATTCTTTGTCAGAAAACACGTAGAGAAAAAAATGTGAAAAGGAGACACCTGTGAATTTACAATATTCTCTTATAAAAACAACTTCTCTTCTTATCTGGTTTGTGAGAGTTCGTATGCATGTGTGTGTTTGTGTGTGTCTCTCTCTCCCTGTGCGTGTGTGTGTGTTTGCGTGTGTCAGTGTATACACGTTTGTCTAGGGGCCTATGTCAGTGTGATATGTGTGCGTGTGTGTGTGTGTGAGTGTGTGTGTGTGTGTGTGTGCGTGTGCGTGTGTGTGTGTGTGTGTGTGTGTGTGTGTGTGTGTGTGTGTGTGTGTGTGTGTGTGTGTGTGTGTGTGTGTGTGCAAGCAAGACATGTTTGAACTTTGTAACGTAGGCCTTATCGTATTGGGCGTACCCGGGTTTTTTTTAAATAGTATTTATAGACTGACGTATAGGCCTATATCCGCACTTTAGGGCCAATGCTGTTGTGAATAAGTGTAGATTTGTGCATTTAATTGGACGGTAAACGAATTGGAATGGTGTGGTATAAATTTATTTGAATTCAAAATCACAAGTTGCAATTTTATTTCCACAATTCATTCAAAAAAAAAATTCAATACAAAACTACACGTGAGTGACAAACACAAACTAACAAATGATGAGAAAACTGAAATGTGGATAAGTCGAACGAAGTTTGGTTACAAAAAAGTGAGAGGTAGGCCTATCAATTCCCACAAATACTCCCCCCCCCAGAAATCAAGTGTATTTCGTTAACATAATACAAACACACAGGCATGCCAAAATAAATAAAAATATTTGGAAACAAATCAGAATAATGTTATCAGAAAGAATCTAATTTTATTTAAGATTAGCAATATGTGTAAAATGTAAAATATGACCATGTCAGAGTATTAGAAAATAACATATTCTCAGGAATACTACAACTAAGTGTTTAAAATTAATGTTTTTAGTTTCGTTTTGAAATATATTCAACGATAGGCCTACGCTCTCTTCATAGCCAGATGTCACTGTTTTTCTTTCTTGACATGATTTGTGATAGGCCTACCGTTGGACTTTGATTTGGGATATAATTCGGGTTACTGGTTCGGGTTCTATAATAATATTTTGAAACTTCCTTGTTTTGAATAAAAGAAATAAATCACTTAATAACGATTTTTGAAATAAAAGCATAAATTTATCACATAGATCACTTTTAACACTGTTTGGAATGATCGAGGTAAGTGAATTTAATTTGCATATAATGGCAGCTACTTTTTGTAATGTAGGCCTATCCAGTATCCTCATTCTACAAGATACTTATAGCAAGTTAGCAACATATACCATCCCCACCTCTTAGATCCAGGTCTGCGAATGTCATTTCCTTCAATTTCATTGCAAACTTTCCTCTAACTCTTGAAAAGTAATCCTATTTTTTCAATACTTAGTCAATTTCAATGGGAGATGTCTGATGATGTAAATAGTTCATATGATAATTTTTTATTATTATTATTATTATTATTATTTTATTCGGCAGCATTCAATATATATACAGATAAAAATAAAGAATTTGTTACAATAAAACACATTGCAATATAAATCTTGATATCAGATGCACCCGGCATGCTGCCAGGGTTTGGAAAAAGTTAACCTAATAACTGTGGTCCGCAGACCTTCCTCCCCTTACCAGACCGGGTGCAACTGATATCAATTAAATTACACATATGTAAAATATACAACATATATGAAAAATCAAACATAAATACATTCAATACATTAATACATGCCCAACGAGCAATTACCATTGGCAAAATAATTTATGTAAAATCGGTAATATAAAAGGAGGCGCTTTAAAAATAGCAAATGGTAGATAAATTTTAAAATAAATAAATAAATAAATATATCACCTCAGATTAAAAATGTATAGATAATGTAGAAAATAGATAATGTATAACAGATCATTACTACTATAAACTGACATTTTCAAAATGATTATTGCCATGTACTCTGAAAATTGAAACAATTGTGCCATTTTTTCATGATTTTGTGTTTAACATAATTTCAATTCAGTATAAAAAAAATCTATATAATAATTAATTCAACCCAAATTGACAATCATGAGCGCATTAACAAATGACCCACAACAATGATTTTATAATTTATATATTTCAGTTCAGAATGAAAAAATAGTTATGAATAATTTACCCAAATTAACAATCGTGAGCACATTAACAAATGCTCCCCCCCAACCTGGCACAATATTATTATTATTTTATTTTTATTTTTAGGGAATAAACTGCCCATTATTTTAAAATCTAGAGTACATCGAAATAAATCGAAATAAATCACTTCAAATGATGGCAAAGAGTAAGAAAATAATGATACAAATAAAGAGTAAGAAAATAAAATACAAAAATACTTGAAAATACCAATGAATTAACATTTTGGAATTAATTATTGTAGACCGCGAAACTTAAAGGCAGTGGATCTCATTTGCAAACATCCCCGCAGACCAAGAAAAGATAACCCATGCCCTTACGCTATTGATGAAGGGCATGTCTGTGAAATCCGGGGGTCAGTGATTGCCTAGAACTTGAAAAATGCAAAAGAAAAACAATAGCCGTTTAGTGCACGTCCCACGGACGGAATTTTTTTCTCGCGAGAAAAAATTCAAAGCTGAGTCCAACGGCCACTATAATTCCACTAAAACTGAGTTTCTAGCTCATATATTTTGGTAAAGGTTCCCAGATAGCATTTTTTTCTAAATGCCATTGTATTTACACAATATTAATTTCTAGGCATGCAAAAGAGATCCACTGCCTTTAAACATTTGTGTTATTTTTATTATGGATTTTATACATTTTGATTCAAGATAATTATGATACATTACCGCAGATCGACAATCGTGCTCACAATAAGAAATTATCACCCCCCCCCCTTACACCACAATGCAATAATTTCAGGGGACTCAAAATAACATTGAGCTATTTTGGACAAAATGTTACACTTCAAAACGTAACAACATACTGTACTTGTTGTGAAATTTGATATCAAATCGTCATGTGCCTGTGGAAAGGCCGTCAACTGTACGTCGCGTGCCCACGCAAAGGCCGTCAACCGTATTCATTACATATGATATTAGCGGTCCATGCGTAGACATTCGACTAACAGTCAACGGCCCCTCCACAGGCACATGACGCAATTATACACACTATGATAACAATAATAAATGAACGAAAGTAATCATTCACGGCCTCCCCCCCATTAAATACAATGTAAAAAATAAAAAAAAACATTATGATACACATAATAATTAGATATAAGAGTGCTAAAACAAAATCATAATGTTTAAGGAACAACTGCATTAGACGACATTGGGTAAATCAAACTGAATACATATGAGATTTCAAACGCGAGCACCACGCGAGCACCACGTATTTTGCAAAAATATAGTGAAGCTTATAATACATGTTTTCCATTAAAATCTATATCTACTAGAAAAAAAAGAAATGTAGAAAACCGTGGATGACACATGAATTACTAAAATTATGTCAAAAAGGGTTAAATTTATACAGGAAGTACATAAAAAACCCCGTCTGATTATCGTAAACAGGTTTATAAAAGATGTCACAATGTTGTTACCTCAAGAATAAGGCAAATTAAGAGTGAATTTTACTGTAATAAATTTAAGATTATTAAAAACAATATTAAAGCAGTTTGGAATATGATAAATAATGTTCTAAAAAAAAACATAAAAAATGTTCTAAGATTACTAATGTACAAGTAAATGATGTGATATTATCTGATAATTTTGATATTGCTAATGCATTAAATGATTTCTTTGTAAATGTTGGTCAAGAATTGCTCGATAAACAAATAGCATCCGTGTTGTTAAACATGTAGTTCCAGTAATATGTAATCCATTATGTAATATATTTAATCAAAGTCTTTCCACTGGTATTGTCCCAGGTCAAACGAAAGTTGCTCGGGTATAAGAAGGGTAATGTTGATATAATGAATAATTATCACCCAATTTCAGTCCTTATGAAATGTATAAGAGATTAATTATTTTTTTTGGATACACATCATATATGGGAACCAGTACGGATTCAGACAGGGTCATTCCACATCTACAGCAATTTTAGAATTGATACATAAAGTTAATGAGGCCATTGATAAAAATGAATTTACTCTAGCTGTCTTTATTGATTTATCAAAGTCGTTTGATGTTATTGATCATTTTATTCTTATACAAAAATTAAAACATTATGGAATACGCGGTTTAACATTAAATTGGTTTAAAAGTTATTTAGATTCGCGCGAACAACTCACAGCAGTCAATGGATGCTTATCACAAAGCATGCCAATTAGATGTGGAGTGCCCCAAGGATCCATACTGGGTCCACTTCTTTTCTTAATATCAATGATATACCAAACTGTACCCAATCTTTAAACTACATTTTATTTGCTGATGACACAAGTGTATTTTCAACAGGAAAGGATGTTCAAAATATGTTCAACTCAGTAAATTATCAATTGCAAAATGTCAGTGAATGGATGTATGCAAATAAATAGATTTTAATATTGACAAAACAAACTATATGATTTTTGGTACACGTAATACTCACAATTGTAACATGAATTTATATTACAGGAATAAATCAATAGGTAGAGTTTCACATACCAAGTTTTTAGGTGTTTATGTTGATGAAAAAATTTCGTGGAATTACCATGTTAATCAGATATATCGCAAAGAATGTAGGAGTATTGAACAGACTTCACTTTATGCCACAAGAAGTTCTAAAATTATTATACCATTCACTGATATCTTCCAATCTAAATTACTGCAATATATCATGGGGCTTTACCGTAAGTCACAGTCAAATATAAATAGAATCCATAAATTACAGAAACATGCCGTTCGTATCATTTCTCATTCCAACTATTTGTCTCCAAGCATTCCATTATTCCTAAAAACCCAAATACTACCTATCCAAAATGTACTTAATCTTGAAATTACTTTTATGTTTAAACTTACTATGAAAAGGACTACTACCTGAAACATTTTATGATTATTTCCGAAGAAATTCAAATATTCATTTTCATAATACCAGAAATTCAAGTAATTTTCATCTCCCCCTGCACCGGACCACTAAAAGTAAATCTTCTGTTTTTTACCATGGCCCTTTAATCTGGAACAATTTACCTATGTCATTAAAGAAATGTAATACAGTCAAACAATTCACACGATTGTATAAACAGTATTTGTTGAATAATGGAATGTTCTCTTAATATTGTGTAAATATGTTATGTAACTTCTCTTCTTTTCTCCTCTCTGTCTTTTTCTCTTTGTCCTATCCGTAGTATCGTATGTTTGTTTATATTAATATATTGTTGTTATTATTATTATTATTATTACAAGTGTTCCGGGGATCATTTTTTACCAAGCATAAATATGCTTTATATGATTCCTCACTATTTCCTATACTCAGTTATGTGTATCAATGATAATGGTGTAATATATTTTTGTGGTTTTTAATAGTGAAATAAATTGAAATTGAATTGAAGTATTTTGTTTTCTAATTGTGCAGATCAGCCGTGGCGGTAAAGTGCGCCACTGGCTAAAAATAGTGATCGGTCGTTCATCCACGCTGCCATGCATTGCGCCAAACTGTCCGGCGCGTTTTTTTTGGTCTTGCGGCCAGATTTTGGTGCATGGTGCGTGTTAACTGCTATGCGGGAGTAGAAGCCTTATGAAATGCGCCTGAATATCAGACTCAGTCATTAAGGGGTCTCCTATATTAGAGCGATTCGAGGGCGCGAAGGCCTCGAATCGCTAGGGAGTGGCGTTTGGGAGCTCCCAGGAGTGCAAAAATCGGGTTTCGTCGTCAAAATACTTTCGCAACCTACAGATTATTGTAGGTTATTTTTGAAAAGAACGAAAATCTTCCTTTATTTCGTATAAAACAAAAAAGAGGAAAAATACGCATAAAGATAATCGGAGACTATTTTCAAACGATAGGGAAGATCGGAGATGCGATGGCTATCATAGATTGACGATAGCGACGCCAGATCAGTACACAACCAAGATCAGGAACGCGGGCTTCTTATTGCATTACAGTGTACGTGGACGAACGGGGTGCGGCCTGCGCGTAAAGAATTCCCGTGACTTGGCCATTTTTGTTAAAGTTTAACTTGCGGTTACGTGAGGCGAGGCTGCCGACTCGTCAGTAGGAATTTCGGGCATACAAAATCGGTACGAACCCGTATCGTAGCAAGGGCATCTACCGCGATGTTCAGGATACTGCGGACGTAATAATGACTCGAAAAATCATCAAATCAGGTTTTATGTTAGTCCCACGACAACCTCTAAAGACGATCAGGCTGGATCGATTGATGTCTCGCTTCTGCCTACGTGGTTTGACACATTGGAATTGTGTCAGTGCGGAAGCTTGTGTGAGCTACGAGTACGACTGTACGTCGCCAGACACTTAGAGTGAGAAGAAACTAGTATTTCCCCGTGACTGACGATTATCGTCGTAAACGTGGAGTAAGCTGAGGTCTCCCTTCCCCCCAGTCCTTTTCAAGATAGACCTTTATTCCCTAAAATTATCTTAAATTGTCAGATTCTTCGTAATTTTGTGTGTTAATTTCTACGCGGACGGAGCTCGATTTCAGCCGGTTTACCTATGCAAACCTAATGCTATTTGAAATCTCTCGCGGCAGAACTAAAAAAAAAATGATTTCCCCGTGGTTCGGGGGACCGTGTTACCGTGAGAATTGATAACATTACGTCACAAAACGTCACGAAAATCATAGTCTATTCTCGAGACTCCGTACCCAAATATGTGGCGCAGACAAAAAACACGCGTACCGGGCACATGCGAGCCGACGTCAGGGCCTAGGCGGCTGATGATGATACGTACGTAGGGGCGCACGGCCGGTGAGAATCGAGAAATGGTATACCGTGAGAGTTTCTGGGGTTAAGACGTTAGACTTCAATACATCACCATGGTAAGAAAGACAGTCTCGGTAAAACCTAACCTGCTAACATAGTTTCAATTTTAGGCCACTGAGTTTAAAATTTGACTGGACACTGATAGTTTACACCTGATTGACGTGATAAGAAATCACTTAAGTTGGAAACCTGTGACCCCGAATCGACTGGGCTTGGATATTGTCTTGGTCCGATGCGTTGTTTATTGTGTGGTAAGATTGAGAGTTGGCACTTTGTTGACATGGCACAAAGATTGGAGTAACTTTACAATGCAATGAAAATTTTCTTGAGAGTGCTAACCATATACATCATTACAATGATGTGTGCGCTGACGGAATAAACCACAGGAGTCTCTGGTTGCGTTGCATTGCGTTGCATTTAAGGTAGAGTCTACATGTAAATTAAATAAATTGATTTAAAAATGAACTTGGTGAAACTGATGATGGATTTGTCTAGTGAGTTGTGGCATTTGTTTGACTGTCTCGAGTGTCTGTGTGTGTGTGTGTGTGTTTGATTTTACATGGCAACAGCAACCTGCCATTTTTTTGCAAATTATATGTGTGATTTGCAAATCCGACATTGCTCAGTACGTGCAGTGCATCGTGAGCTCGGATTCGCTAATCGCGCATATTCAAATAGGTGTATAGCACTATAGGATTATGGGCACTGGCTGGTCGGTAAACTCAGATCGTCTTTGTTAATGGTTTTATGATCTGAGTTTACAGACCAACACCAACCAGGATCACCCAGCTGCATTTATACACCAATCAATTGTTAGACGCACCCCTTGACCCCCGGGAATGGTGCGTCATGGGTGGGTCATTTACCAACAAATAATGACGCAGGGTACCGTCATGGAAGCATTTGGTCCGTCACAGCATGGTGAATGGGGTGCGTCAGTTTGCATACGTTTAAATAGGCCTAGGCACAGTCATTGTAAGAAAATGGTCCATCATAGTCGAGACAC
This sequence comes from Eucidaris tribuloides, assembly GCA_001188425.1. Lineage (NCBI taxonomy): Eukaryota > Metazoa > Echinodermata > Echinoidea > Cidaroida > Cidaridae > Eucidaris > Eucidaris tribuloides. The sequence continues at coordinate 7,984 of JZLH01S0021032.1, read as the reverse complement.
ACAGGTGCGTCATGGTATATGAAAATCCGACTCGCGTTTGACAAGTGACACACCATACCCGGGGGTCGAGGGGTACGTCTATTATAAGGATTTCTTCGCACAAAAAAGGGGAAAGTTCATGGAAAGTTCAGTCCCCTTAATTGTGATGCAAGTTGAGTGTGCTAGCTCATGGATGTTAACATATCGGGTTTAAAAACTGTTCCATGGTAAGATGGACAAGTCATAAAAAAACATGGTGAATGGGGGGGGGGGGAGGGTTATTAGATGACAGAGATTCTATTTTTAGCACTCGCAAGCCCCATAAATGCCGTCCAAGCCCCGTAAGATGAGGTGATCAAAAATGTCTCCATAAATGAGGACAATCTCAGTTTAGGACACAATTTGTCTTCGTTTATGAGAACATCTTCATTTTTAAAGTGTACCAAGACCCTGGATAATTTGTTTGCTATATATGTAGAATATATTTGTGGCATGTACTCTGCAAAGTATTAGCACTTGTGATCACTCCGATTTGTGTTTATTGGGGTTTGAATGCAAATTTCAAACAGTAAGTAAAAACAAATGACTTGAAATAGACTAGTCCATTAACTGATTCTATCAATTGATGGATGGCACTATCGATAATTTGGCCATGTTCGTATTGATCATTAACACAGACACACCCATTATATTGAACAATATCGATACTGAACTTCGATAGTGAAGCAATAACGTATGTTTAGTCAGAATGTGCACACATAGAAATTGGTGCTTACAGAGCAGAACTTAAACGTGCAGAGCACAAGTGCCAGAATATTGTCCACATTATGATCTGATTTATCAAAATATGGATTACTTCACAAGCTAAGACAAAGTTGTGGTTATTTGTTGCAGTAGTGTATTCTGGTTTTACACAAATGTGATATTTAGGGCATTTGTACAAAAATAAGGACAATCCTTGTTTACAGACCAGCAACTGGTTAATGCAAATTGCAAATCAAATGAAATGGTAGATTGCTGTACAAAGGATGAAATACAGTGATTAAGGGCAATTCCAAGATAATGCCCGTGTTAGGTATGTGTATGTGAGATTCAGAGACTTTAACCATCTAAAATATGTTAACTTGTTTGAATTGTTTTAGTTAATTATTTACATGCATGGTATCTGGGAGAAGAATAATCATATGAATGAAGGATGGTGACATTTGACATATAGGCAATAATATCTTACAGAAAATGTATCACGTTGCATATGGGACCACAAAAAAATAATATTTTTAAAAATATTTTTTGATTTAAAAACTCTTTGAAAGTATTAATCAGTCAACAGCTTGAAATTCAGTGTGGTAAAAGGTATTCAAGATTATTTGGGCAAAGTTTGATTACATAAAGAAAAGTGATTTTCATACAGGCACTACTTAACGTCCAAAAAGACACATTATGTATGGGACATCTTGTCCCCTATTGATTTGATATGGAGATATCAATATTTAAGGGTCTTATGGTTTATAGAATTAACAGAAAAATTTACACCAACAACCACTTGTCCTGGTATACTTTAAAGTTATCAAGTACAGGGTGTAAGAAAATTAATGAGTATATTTTCACCAAAATGGGGTCATATGGCCCGTTTCTTGGCTACGGATGGTATACTTTGAGGGAAAAGTTGTCATTCGGAACCTTTCTATATTGACCCCACATTGTTTTTGAGCTTTCTTACATGGATGAGATGGTAGTGTACACCATATATTTCGCATCCTTATATTTTCGCGATTTTGCTTCAAGACGGGGAATTCGAGAGAGTATATTTTCGCGATTTTATCGCTTTTGCATTCACTTTTATACAGAAATGTCAGAAAAGTGAAAATTTTCGCATTCAGTAAGTCGCGAAATTCGCGAAAATTAAACCACCGCGAAATATTCAGCATACATACAGTAGGCCCTATATAAATGATGGACACACATCTGTCAAGACACTTGTGGTGCACTATGAACATACAGAAACAGAAACATTGAGCAAACATTAAGCAAGGACAAATAAGTATGTAAAAAAATGCAAACTAATCTCTTGATGTACAAATCAGTGCTTACAAAATTACTGGTAGACAGTACTGCACAGTGTACAGCAGGGCTCACCCTTAACTTTTTTTTTCTGGTGGTCAGCCTGGCCACCCGAGTATGATTTTTTCCAGTTTCAGGTGGCCAAACTGTTGCATTGAAAAACATGGATTTCTTCAGTTGAGCGGCATGTTTATTTTTGAGCGCAAATGGGATAAAATCGCGCACTAGCTATCTTGTTTGCATACTTTGATGAAGTCATTCAGGTCATACTTTGTTCAAGGTACGAATTGTGCAATAATTCGTAGTGGCCAGCTGGGCCACTTGATATGGCTTATTTTTTATTTTCAGGTGGCCCGACGGGATTTTTAGTGGCCAATGGCACCCGGGCCACTGCTTATTTCGAGCCCTATACAGGGCTCTTCCCCCTTCTCCCTCCTCCCCCATGACATTAATCTTCCAACATTTACAGAGTGTCTTACAATTAAGTTCAGCATGTGATGAAACACGAGTTGTTACTGCCATAATCACTAAATCACCCTAGCTACACCTCACATACATATCCTGGAACTCAGACTCAGTGAGAACTAGTACACCCACTACTTTACATTGACCTTACTACAGTGTATACAACATACTAATTACTACATGTACTGTATGCCTTCTTTTTTGTGTGTGAATGTCACCTGTTTCTATCACTCATCTGCTGAAATAAACAGTGTCCTCCCACTAACCAATTCTAAAGCAGCTAGTACATGTATGTGCTCTTTCTCTTCATCCGGGAACACCAGCCAATCATATTGTATCTTTCATAAACAGTGTATTGTGCAAAATGTACATGACCTTTGATGACATTTCGCTGTACTGTAATGTAATTCATGTGTGTGTGTTTTTTAGGGACTTTCCCCAATGCTGGTGGAGTGTAACTACAGGAAACGTGGCATTGCGTCTTGAGAAACACAATGGAAAACACCAGGGACTACAGATTTGAGGTGCACAGCATGTCAGCATGTTATGTTTATTTGTGTGTTACATATATTTCAGATTCATTTACATGCATTCACTAACTACATGACATTCCTTCATATTATGCAGTATACAGTACATGTACGTAATGTGCATATTGCGTAACTACTACTTACTACATGTACTTCACCTCTATCTAGGACCAAAGGTCGTGTGTTGAGATTTTAATCTCTTGTAAAGAATGGTGTATAATGTTGTGTTATGGGTATGTGTTGCACAATACTGGTGCTTCAAGTTCATTGTCTTCTAGTCTGTGTGTAAGATTGTATCATTGTGTTTTCAGCCCATTTTATAGTCAAAATGTTAGAAGTCTTCTATGGTTCATAACTTTATAATCAGCAATCGTGTCGTGTGTGATGTGGTTGTAAGATTTTATGGGGATGACTCCCACATGAAAACTCCCCCGAGACAAATTGAAGGACAATTCTCCTAGAGGACAGCTATCCCCAGGAGGACCACTCCCCCTGAGGACAATTCAGGGTTGGCATATTTCCCACTTTCTGTCATATTTCCCGGACACTGTCCGATATAAAATTGCCTTTTCGTGTACAAAGTCAATGGGAGAAAATTATATTTCCCGGACGATTGGGTGGGAAATAAGATTCTGACCGGGAAATATGCCAACCCTGGGACAATTCCCCCTGGAGGACAATTCTACCACCCCCTCCCCTTCTCCTAAGCACAATTCCCCCTGGAGGACAACTCCGCCACCCTCCCCCTGGAGGAAAACTCCCGTGACGGCTTCCCCAAGTATGGCTGCCCCAGAAGACAACTCCCCCTGAGGACGGCTCCCCTAGAGGACAATTTTCCCATAGGACAATTGCCCTTGGGAACAATATTCCCTTAGGACAACACCTCCTGAAATGAAAACAACTCTTTCAGAGGACAACTCCCCCTGAGGACGGCTCCCCTAGAGGACAATTTTCCCAGAGGACAAATGCCCTTGGGAACAATATTCCCTTAGGACAACACCTCCTGGAAACAACTCCCCCAAAAGACAACTCCCCCTGAGGACGGCTCCCCTGGAGGACAATTTTCCCAGAGGACAATTGCCCTTGTGAACAATTAATATTCTCTTAGGACAACACCTCCTCAAAACAACTCCCCCAGAGGACAACTCCCCCTGAGGACAAGTAACTCCCCTGGAGGAGTTATATTCAAAAATTGAGTTGTCCTTGGTAGAGTTGTCCTCGCAAGGGATGGTCCTGTGGGGGAGCCATCTTCTTGGGAGAGTTGTCCTGTGGCGGAGCCATCCTGAGGGGGAGTTGTTCTGTGGGGGTGTTGTCTTTAAGGGGGAGTGGTCCTCCTAGGGAGCTTTCCTCTAGGGGTGGGGGTTTGTACCCGGGAGAGATGTCCTCTGGGTGAGTTGTCTTGATATGGACTGGAATTACTGATTGCATTGCATACTATAGGCCTACATGTTGTGTATGAATGTTTCATTTCAGAATCGTATTGTCATTCTGCATTTACCGGTACATACAAAAGTTCATCGCATATTCTTCACATTCATATGTAGTGTTCATACTAATTCACCTCAAATTTCTGCAAGTACCATATTCCAAAGGTCATGTTTTGATCTCTTTAGAAGCATGTACACTGTATAGTGTGGTAGGCCTATGGGTTACAGTGTATTGCAAAAAGTACCTCATTGTTCCCCAACGTAGCTCCAGTACCGGTACTCTATAGATGTTTGTCTGAAACATTTGTATTGTGTGCTGTAATGTACATACAGTGGTCCACCCACTGCCTGAATGTTCACTCTACATGTATGGTTCAGTAGTCCTGCATTGTATTGTAACATGGTAGAAAACATCAGGGGCCACAGACCTCTACACGGCATATTATGTGTTTCATTTCAGAATCATACAATCACAAACTAATAGCAGCCCTCCATATTGTGCAGTATGGTGAGTCTTTGTGTCATGTCATGTGCCCGTGTTTTTCACTACGCCATTATTACTAACAACATTACTAATTTTACTGTCCAAAACATGGACTTAGCAAATACCAGGAAGCAATAGATGCAGAATCTTTTCTAAAGGAGTATTTTTAAATTCAAATAACAGGCCTTCAACTGTTTCTACTTTTTCTACGTTTCCTTCTTTTGGTGAAGATCCTAATTTTCCTATTTCCTCCCCCCCCCCCAATCCTTATTATTCTCCTTTTTCCTACTTTTTGTAAAAAAAAAACACCCTTTGCAATAGGTTTAATATTTGTTTAGAGTTGAGTAGTCTTTACAGGTTGTTGCTAAGGGCCTGTTCAAGCGCTTTCCTAAAGCGAACCGTGCCGTACCGAACCATACCAGAGGAGGTGCCTGAACCACCCCTAAAGCGAATTGTACCGTACCGTACCACTCCTGAAGCGTGCCACGGAGGACCACCTCTCGATGTGGTCTGGAGTGTGCCAAGACGAACCGTTCTGTACCGCGCTAAGCACTTGAATGCGTTCTGCAATACTTAAACGTGTAATTCCCTCAGATTAGAGAGTAAAGCGTACCAAGTTGGTACCTCGGAGGCACGCTTCCCACATGTTTGCCTGAACACTCGCAGGTGAACCACTCTGGCACAGTTCGCATTGGTTTGGCAAGGTACGGTATGGTATGGTTCGCTTCCAAAAGTGCTTGAACAGGCCCTAAGAGTCCTGTAACTATGATTCTCACCTGTTTGTGAAGGAAAATTTGTTTCTACGATTTCCGCTTCTTCACCAGTCTTAGAATTTTTTCCAGCGCATTCCGCAGCTTTCCATTTTCTTCAGCGTTACATTACTCCAAACACTACTTATAATATCCTACTTTTCTCCTTCTTTGGTGGAATGAATCCTACTTTTTATGCCTCCGCAACGAAGTTGCCGGAGGCATCATGTTTTCGGGTCGTCCGTCCGTCCGTTACCGGATCTCGTTACCGCGATAACTTGAGAACCGCTGATCGGATTTTGATGTAACTAGGACCAAGCATGTAC
>JZLH01S0021020.1:0-10093 GCA_001188425.1 Eucidaris tribuloides | reverse complement strand
AGTTTGCCTTGTTTTAATCCTGAGATTATTGTTCAGTTACCAATCGAAAAGCGAAAAATAAAAAATGTGCCACTTTACTATCATGGTCAATGATAGTCATCAGGCCTTCCTTCCGTTAAAAGTGTACACAATTTATGAGTCCACTTTCTTTTGTTGTTTTACAAAATGTCTTTGGAGATCATAAAACAAGCAAAATGAACAAAACAAACGGGCATTTTGAAATGGCTATTCGTAGTATTCAAGTATTAATGAATATTTTCTAAGTGCCGAACAGAGAGTGCCTTTTGCTTGCACATATTGTATTGCAGACTATGGTGCCGCTCATTGTTTCTCAGAAATTGTTTTCACGTGATTAAAGCGTCCACGTTTGAAAGTGCAGAAAGTACTACTGTAATACTGTTTATTTCAAATCAGTAAATTTGCCGTTGTTTTCTAATCTCGAGATTATGTTATTAAACAACAATAAGGGTGGACGACAATCGGGTCACGTTCTCTAGGGACTGCTTAGTAAATAGTGGGCCCAAAATTTACGGGAGGTTTTACCCTTTCTAATTTAAGAGTTAACATATCTCAGCGATTAGATTGTAGGCATAATTGAACAAAACTTAACAGTATTTCAAAAGCTGTAGACTTATGCTCTTGACGTTAATGTAAGTATCGTTGTCACAAAGAATATTTTTCTAATTGCCAAAGGATCGGTTTTTCACTTACACATTTTTTTTTGACGACACACGTCTTATAGGCGGCGTTCAAACATGCAGAGTGTGTTCAAACATAGTTTTTAACACAATTCTTCTACATCATAAATAAGGACCAACAATTGCGTGGGTTTGCTCGTTGATTGCAATATAGTCTGGTTTTGTTCCTTCTGTAGAAAACATTAAAGATAGAAGTATGACATGAACATTAAACAGTTAAAATGTAACCGGTAGAAAAAGTAAACAAGAAAGGACTTGGGGAAGGAAAGAAAAAGGCGTGCAGTAGATGGAAGAATACATATAGTCAATATGAATTAGAAAAAATAAACATATTATAGGAAATAATAAAAAGAATAGAAGATCTGAAAAACAATAATGAAAAAAATAAGAAAAGCATAAATTGACATTCAAGATTAAAGCAGGGAAAAAAATTCTTAAAACAGACAGAAGGAAAGAAGGGACTATCACGAATGAAAGAAACAGAAGAGAAGAAAAGATTAGAAAGAAATGAACAGAAAAAATCAAATGAAGAAGAGATAAGAATAGAGATATTGAAAAACAAGAATGAGAATAAGATAAGCGATTATGAAATGTTGAAGAAAAGGGAGAAAGTGAAGACAAGGGAAAAGGGACGTAAAAGTTGAGAATGAAAAATTAATTTAGAGAATATAAATGCAGTAAAGAATGGAACAAAAACAAACAAAAGACGTTTTAGGAAAGGGAAAAGGCTAGGAATGATAAGAAAACATGAAAGATTGCAAACAGAATAGGAATAAAACAAAGAAAAGAAAAAGAATAAAGGAAAGGGTAGACCAAAGTAAGAAAAAGGAAGAATGAGAAAAGATTATAGCAACATAAGCGAATAAGAAAAAAATGACATTTAAGAATGTAATAAAAAAAGGAAGAAAGATAGCAAAGAAGGGAAGGGAAAAATGGATTTTAATGATAAAAACCGACGAAGAGAAAAAGGAAAGATTAGCAGATTATGAAATAGTAAGCATAGAGTAGAGAGACAATGGATAAGGATGAAGGTAAAGATAAAGTGAGATAAATAAGAAAGATTTGAGTTAAAGAGGCAGAAAGAAAGAAAAAACAAAAAATAAAGTACATAAATGAGATCATAAAATGCATTAGCAAATAAAAGAAAAAAGAAAGAGGAAAGGGCTAGTAATTGAAGTAAGAAAAAAACGAGACTTGCATGAACGGAAATACGCAAATAGAATAGGAATAAGAACAGATAAAAAGAAATTAGAACGAATTGAACAAAGTGAGAAAAGGGTAAGATATATGAAATGTCAGAAAATTCTAAGAATGGCAATGAAAAACCGATTTAATGCAATGAAAATTGAAATAAGATTATAAACAAAACACTTTATTTTCTTTATCTGATCTTGTATTATCAGTTAGCTCTAGGCAAATGTGCTCATGGGAAATAGGTATTCTTTTTTTCAATTAAAATTCGTTTTCTCAGGTCGTTTGTTGCAATTTGTAGCTGATCATATTGACTTCGTAGTTTAGGGCCTTTACTTTGCGAGACATTTTACATGTATGAGTGACCAAATGAAACAATAGAGAAGATATTTTAATGTTCGTTCATTAAACTGTTAATTTGATTAAAATCTTTAAAAATTCAATTTACAGACTTATTGCAATTGTAACCTAGCTATTAGGCAGTTATATATGAGTAATACATGTAACGTTTATTCGCTCAAAATATGCACAATTATTTATGTTTAATTTGGAAATGCTGGTCTTGGCGTCTTTGGTCTTTGGCTCGTTCGGAATGTGGCTTGTCTCGGTCTCGGACTGCTGGTTCTTTGCGTCGTCGGATCCTCCTGTTTTCTTGGTCTTTGATCTTTGGTCTCGGGGTGGTCTGCTGTCTTGGTCTTGGTCTTGCGTCTCGGATGGCCTGTGTCGTTGACTACAACACTGACACACTACTGTGTGTGTGTTTGTGTGTGTGTTTGTGTGTGTTTGTGTGTGTTTGTGTGTGTTTGTGTGTGTTTTAGTTTGTGTGTGTTTGTGTGTGTTTATGTGTGTATGTGTGTATGTGTGTATGTGTTTGTGTGTATGTGTTTGTATATGTGTGTACGTGCGCGCGTGCCTGTATGTGTCTGCGTGTGTGTGTGTAGGCGTCTGTCTGTTTGTCTGCCGCTTTTTGTGTTTGTCCTTGTTCGCATGTGTTCACCCCTTTGTTTGCCATGAAAAGAGAGAGATGGAATGGTGATGTGCGCAGTGTCAAAGCCATGAAGTGTAACAAATGGTTTTTCACTTTAGATTTTTAAAGTCATGGTACTCAGATAATAATGCATGAATGAATAGGTTTGTTGAATGTATCATTTGCAAGAGCATAAATAAAAGTTTATTTTGAACATTTTTTTTTAAATCATACGCCTCTTTGTTTTTGTACAATACGCCATTGTTTTAGGGTTCTGTTTTTTTTTCTGGGACGCACTGTATAGGAGGCTTCTCCCCATTATGGAAACCGTTTTGGTTGGTGTTCGCACTGACGTGGCGTCGCTCCTGTATGATTGTTTGAAACCCCCCTTAGGAATTGCTCACGAATGGCAAGCAAACGATTTGAGCACGAGCAAACTATGTATGCGGAAAAAAAGGCAATCGCGTAAAATCCACCTTTGGCTTAAAGCAATTTTAGCAAGTGCTTAATATGTATACGGCCATTACAATCATGAGAAGAACAAGGGTGGCTTTCGGGTGAGAAAGGGAGCATTTCCTGTTATGGGAGTTATAAAAAAATCACTTCACCTAGTGTATACAAATTTATGAATGTTTCTTCGTGACTGATCGAGGAATGATTCCACCAACCAGTTCATGGGTACACAGGGGCGGCGGAACGTATTTTCGTTTGGGGGGCAAAGACAAAAAAGGGCACTTATAATGTCAAAAGGGGCATTGGGCGCATGCAGTTATTTTCACCATCAGATTAGGTTTCTGTTTGAAGTTGCTGTTTTTGCGGTAATGTAACTTGAACAAAACCTTTTTTGAAGTGGGTTCCGATCATTAAAACATGTGAAATTTATACACTCCGCGAGTGAGCGGTTTGAGAAATTAAGTTGTAAAACTCGCTTTGTGGTCTATTCTGGCGCTAATTACAGCTCTGAATTTGTTGTAATGTTTCAAAAATTAAGATTAAGAACATCTGTTTTGATCAAACATTTCTGCTTGAAGTAGCTGTTTTCTTCGTGGTAATGTAAGGAAGGGGAAGGAGATTTCTGATTATTAAAACACGAAATATATCTACTTCGCGAGCGAGCGTAGCGAGCGAGCGGTTTGGAAAAATTTGGAAATGTTAAGCTGTAAAACTCGCTTTGCGGTGTATTCTGGCGCTAATTACAACTCACAATTTTTTGCAGTGTGTTAAAAAGATGAAGAACGTATAGATCAAACGGATCCGTAAACGAATCAATGAGCACTTTAAGGGGGGGGGGGCAGACATGACTAAACACGTAGTTTCGTTATGAATTACACAGTCATGACGCACATTGTGAATACGCGAAGTTCTGTTAAAAAGGGGGTAGGAATTTTTTCTCGCGAGAAAAAAAAAATCAAATCTGAGTCTAACGGTCACTATAACTCCACTAAAACTGAGTTTCTAGCTCCTATATTTTGCCAAAGGTTCCCAGATGGCATTTTCTTCTAAATGTCATTGTATTTACACAATGTTTATTTTTAGGCATGCAAAAGAGATCCACTGCCTTTTAATGTGCGATTGTATTATTATGTTGGGATATACAGCGTGTGTCTCTAAAATAATTGTTACTCTGAAAATACTTTTGTGACGTAATGCTTACATCAACATCAAGGGCACAGTCTTAGCTTTTCAAATGCCCTTTGTTCTGTTCGCTTTGGCTAATTGTTTTAATCTCGAGATATGTTTAGTCATAACAACAAAAAGGTAAAATCAAAATTATACCACCTTTAATACAGTCGATGATTGCATCAGGCCCTCTTTATTTGGAAACGTAGCACAGTTGATTTTACCCTTTCGTGGTGAACATAATTATGTCGAGTTCAAATCAAGCAAATTGAATAGAACAAATGGCATTTGAAAGCTGAGACTATGCCCTTGACTTTGATGTAAGCAATACGTCACAAATTATTTTTTGACTTCCCAAAGAGTTTTTACTTGCACATTTTTGAGACACAGTGTATGATCACCACTTCTGATTTTCGTTAATGAGAAAGACCGTATTCCCAATGTGACAGGTCCCACACGTTAACCCTAATATCACCGGGGAGGGGGAGGCCATAATGGCCCCCACCCTCGACAAATTTCGCGATTACGCCGCCGCGCGAAATTTTTTGACCGCGCCGTTTCAAGTTTTGCGCATCATTTAAGACCGTTTTCGCAAAAATCGGACGTATCGTTACGACGCTGCGCGACTTTTCGTACATGCATGCAACTCCAAAATTGCTCAAAAACGTGATTTTGTGTACAAAATCAATGCAAAGTGTGTTTTCAACCAAAAATCAAAAATCATAAATGTATGATTATTTTTTACTTTAACTGGTAGAAATGGATTAATTTTGTGCTGTTTATGATCGCAAAAAAGTCTCCGACAAAGTTCATCGCAAAAACAATAAAAAACAAAAGGTCGAAAAAACAAAGAAATACATAAGAAATTCACAAAACAATAAAATACATTAAAAAATAATTCTGATTCGGCAATTTTTTTTAGAGGTAATTGTCACAAATGTCAGAATATTTTCGCCAAATCTTAGCATTCTACAAGCTATTTTAAGTGAGTTATAGGCAAAAATATGATTTTGTTCATAAATTTGCATAATTAATCATTAAAAAATATAAGAGATGTATGTTTTGAAAATCTAATGATGCAATCTTGGAGATTACATCCAGCTGTATGCGCATGCAAATTTTCGCCCGCCCACCCCCGACCCCCCCCCCCCCCGGTCGATGACAAGACCGAAGATAGCCCGGATATATTAAAGTTAATGTGAGTATCTTTCTAAAATCTTCATATCTTTTACTGAAGACATCCTTTCCGTTTTAAGAATATATCAGGTGTCAGAATATGTGGTGTAGGCCTATATATACCGGGGATAAGTCAGAAAATACAGTGTGTCTCCGAAAAAAGGAAACCGAGATTGATGAGAATATTGTTACATCTAAATAACAAATATGAAAAGCAAATCGTACATGGTTGGAAAGCATATTTTCTCTTCTTTAATTTGATACCAGTCACAGAGATTCCCATTCACGCATGGCTGAGCAAAGAAAATAAGGACGGACATTGTCATCAAATCATTTGCACGAGCAAATTTGTAATTCAAACTGTCATGCTTGAATGTATTCAGAATATCTTCGACATTGAAGGACATCACTGAAAAACCGATTTTATCTTCTTTCATATGATACCACATTTGTGAAAAATAAGCGATGTATCAGTGAGAAAAGACAATTTGAAAAGATGCTTGTTTTCAGAAATGTTCCAAAATGCATTCATTAACCCTGTGTCCTGGATTTGGCAGCCAGCAACCAAGAAATTACCTTGCGAACATGACTCGGAGCCTATTGTTGTGCCCAAGCAAGATATTGTGTGAAGTCAGCTGTGCGTGAACCGTTATGTTCAGCTTGCTTCAAGTTGCTCGAAATGGATTCATTCTAAATATCACGCTAAAACAGGCATGTTTTAATTGTACTTGTTCTCAGGCATACATTATTCATTTTTCACGCATGAGGTGTCAGATAAAAGAAGAAAATATGAATTTTTATGTCATGCTTTTGTTTCCTAAAAATAATTACATTTACTACCATGAAAATGCACTCAAAGATGGAATTTGCGCGTGCAAATGAAATTTTGGTAGCACCAATATCCATTGTTTTAATTCAATAATGCGTAAACGTTGAATTATAAGTTATGTATCAAATAAAAGAAGAGGAACAGAGCTTTACAATCATACCTAATTCATTGAAGAAATTATTCATTATGATAGAATATTTTAGCCATGAAATCCGGTTTCCTTTTTTCTGGGACACACTGTATATCGTTTGCAGTTGAGGGACCATTGCTCTCAGGAAGTTCTTTCGTTGGCTCGCCCGTAATAGTATCCCATACATCCCCTCCCCCCCCCACCCACACACACACACACACACACACACACACACACAGCCAGAGTCACGCAGATGTTTACATATATGTACATGTATTAGATATACTATACACCTTGGACAAGTGTACTAGTGCAGCTTTGCTCAAAGCACATGGGTGGTTTTGGTTCTTTCATGGAGGTAGAAAGATGCAGTTGATACGGAGATCACTCTTACACCCCCCTAGCCCTCTGCAATCCCCTCGTCAACCAATTTTTTGCATTTATTCTCAAATTCTTCCATTGGTCACTTATCAATCTCCACCAAATTTTACGAAGTTTTGAATCAAATGGATTTAGCGAGGGACTAACATCTTGAGGGATACATAGCATATGGCAGCTAACATAGAAAGTTATGTATGGGACTACATGTAAGCATATATATACATGTCAAATGCAGGTCAAATACATTCAAAACCTTCCACCCTTAATGGACCCATGGCTTAATGACTTCAAATCGATACAAATTTTGTGGAGATTCATTATTTGAACAAACGAAACAGTTTGAGACTTGGTAAAACACCCAGAAAATCCCTCGCCATACTCTTAAGTCTCAACAAATGAAACATCAAGCACAAACTCACACCATCACTATCATATGCAAGTTACAATAATACAAATGAAACCCGTGACAATAACTTTTATTCTTCCAAGAGGCCCTTCATTGGGGAGGTTTTTTTTTATTGTTGGCTTCGTTCCGATTCTGATGAACCCAAGATATAAATAAAGGACAATTTATATTTCAATATATCTCAATAATCATCTATGCAGAGTTAAAACACACACAATGATAAAATCTGGGCACTAATTTACGTACCCCCAGCCCTTAATAATATTTTGGTCACTATGTGATAGACATGTAAATCTGAGATGCACAAACATACTTCATTATGCTATGGTTACATATAAATATTTCTTGATTGTTATGGCACATATATAGCTCTCATACTTCATTATGCTATGGTTACATATAAATATTTCTTGATTGTTATGGCACATATATAGCTCTTTCTAGAATTGTTATGGCACATATAGCTTGTTTTCTTGATTTTTATGGCAGATATAGATAGTTCTTGAATTGTTATGGCACAATCAACTTTGCAATTAAGAATGGCTAAGTTATTTCAATTTAATTCAATCTTATTCATAAATACAGAGTGTTTTGGTCTAAACAAGCAAGGTTTACCATTGACTGCAACGGTTGCACGTGAACTGTAAAAGCAATCATCTCTTAAAAATATAACTAGCAAATTAGCAATTACACGGTGTCACGGTATCAACATCCTATAATATATACTCACAACATGAGTAATTACTGATTAGTGAAGAATGCATTCAATCTATGTAGTCTTTAAATCATCTTTCCATACAGGCACAAGCACTCACTATGGATATTTGCTTTATTTCATCACCACTAGAATTTACTCAGGAATACCGATGCCACCTGATCACATTAATTGTGCTATTATCAACCAGTGGCTGGACACAAGACTACCAATCTCATTCTGAACAAAAGGAATGATTGTTCTCGTTAAAGATAAAACATATCTTCCGACCAAAAACAAAAACCTTGAGCGTAGTGTTTTACATGCACCACTTTACGATAACTGAGTAAGACTTTGCGAATGTAGATTTGTTTTACTTTCTATTTGACAATACCCAGTAGACGGGAGCAGATTACACATGAACACACACGTTTACACCTGTTTACACCTGTTTCTTTAGCAGTCTAACATTCATGTTTGAGGTTAGGACTAATATTGGCTTCATACATGCAGAATAGACTCACTTGTGACAATTCTGTTTGCACCTACGTAGTTTGGTTTCCCACAAATATTCAAAATCTGTGCAGTGGAACATCACTTACAGATTTTGCCGATTGCACTAGAACTTAAATCTACACATAGATAATTTGGCTACTAGGTACACTGTTGCAATATGTACACATGGCTGTGAATGAAAACCTCGAGTTGTAAACCTACCAGGAATGACTAAAGGTCTAGCTTTTTGTGCACTTACAGCTTGAATTTAACCCACACTAAATACAATACAGACTTCTTTGAACAGAGTATGAACAAAACAATATATTTCTGTTCAATTAAAGCGATTTCTGTACCACTGCACACCACTTCTCACAATTAAATTCAAGTTTTTTTAGGAGTGAAGAACTACCATTGAATTACAAACACTTGAACGATAATGTTCAGTGTACTAATATGAGCTAGAGGTAATATGAAAACAAAGTCATTGAACTGACAAAAACATAACTAGAGAGATTTCAGACCATTTACTTTTATTCCCCTTATCTAAAACTAGCCACTTTGATTTAAACAAATTACACAGTTGTTGCAGCATTTAAAAATCGACTACAGGGAGCGTAAAATCACTTTCACCATTAACCCCTTCAGTCCCGATTACGGTATCAGGTCCACAGCTTTAAAATGCAAACACTTCTGACCAGCAGCTTTTAAGTAAAAACAACAGCATTTAGTTGGACACTTGATTAATTTGCACAATGACATTAAAAATCCCGGGTCTCTATAACGATTGTCAAAAATGTGGGGAATCAAATCACAAGTCTCTGACCCCCTTCCGTACCCCCCCCACCCCTTCCCCGAAGGAAGTAGTTTTTTGTTTGATGACAGGTTGCAGGCCATTTCACCACCACGGTTGCTGAACACATTTAATCGACCTCCTCGATGGTTGGTCCACCACCGGCTCCAGTGTCTCCAGCGCTAGCTCCACCCGGCATACCACCAGGCATACCGCCCGGCATACCTCCAGGCATACCACCCGGCATGCCTCCTGCACCGCCACCAGCACCTTGGTACAGTTTAGTGATCACTGGCATGCAAACCTGTTCCAGTTCCTTCTGTTGATGTTCAAACTCGTCCTTTTCAGCAGTCTGCAATTCACAAAAATAACAACAAACAGTCATTTATGATGATAAGTGTAGTTCTCTACAGAATCAACTTTAGCATTGCTCACCCCAGTACCCCACCCCCCCCCAAAAAAACCACAAATGTTTAAAGCCCTCTCAAATGGTCAAATAGGGACCCATGTGATACCAATCAAAGACATCTACTGTATACGCTGAATATTTCGCGGTGTTTTTTTTTTTTGCAAATTTTGCGACTTACTGAACATGAAAATTTTCACTTCCTGACATTTCTGTACAAAGTGAATGGAAATACAATAAAATCGTGAAAATATACCCTCGTGAATTCCCCGTCTTGAAGCAAAATCGCGAAAATATATGGACGTGA